>OY735229.1:39939825-39959825 GCA_963457665.1 Thysanoteuthis rhombus
TACATATATATATATATATATATATATATATATAGGGAAAATGGTATTAAGTGCAACAGATTCAAAAACTAATTTTCAGCATAACTTATGATGATTCTTTTTACTCGTTTTTCTCATAACCACAAAAAAAATCATTATGTTCGCTTACTTTGAAATTCCTCAAATCTCTATACCTACCACAGGCAGTTTATAGCTGTTTGTCTACCCATGAGTATATAACCATACATCGTATGAAAGATACAGGTAAGCAATTGATTCACCAGTAAATATTTACATATATATGGATAAACACGAACATCAGAATAGACTTGCAGCAATGGTGAAATAGCGTAGTCGTCTAAACGGTATAGTTAGTACCAAGTTCAGCTTGGTCTGGTTCAAGTCCCCAAGTAAGGGTATCCAGTGTGAGCTGAATTCGCCAAACTTTCACCCATCTGATGGGCGGATGTGTATAGATATTCACTGATGTTAGTCAGGCACAAGGGCATGGTAGTTGAACAAGCCTGTGAGAATAGAATTCACCACATTCGCGAAGTGATCTGCGAGACGAGCATGGTAACCGTAGGAGCTCATCTGATGGCTATATATGTATGAATGATGATTGCACCCGGACGTCATTGCTGGTAAACATTGAGGAACAGATGCACTTAGCTCTGTCAAGGAGCTGAAAAAAGCTTTTATTAAGCAGAGGATCTGATACGGATGATGATGATGACGATGATGCTGATGACGTATGATTATTTCCTCACAACTGGGGCCAGCCGCAGTAGTCCTGGTTTTATCGTGCTGGTCTAGTTCCTCACCGAGTGCGCTATGAATACAGCTTTGTGTCATAGTTGGCATTGCTCCAAAATATCTATATCATTCTGACGATCGTGTACACAATACGAATATCTAAACAAAAAAGAAAAGTACCGATATTATTTGTATAGTCACGAAGAAAGAGTCCCACCCAATCTTTAACTGCTTGTTCCGCTCGGCTGTCCTAACGCAGATTACCATCATCTTTTTTTCTTTTTTTTTTACTTTTAATTTCGATCAGGACGTGTTATTATCCGTTTCTGTCGTTGTTAGTTCTGCTTCATTGCTTTTTACGGCAAAATTCGCGTGCGCGTTTTTTTCAAGCGATGATGCGTCTAGCACAGAATACCCGTTTCTTTTCTTCTCTCTCAATTTTTCAGAAAATTGAGTACAGGTGCCTCCTGTTATAATGCGGGTGTTGGGTCCCAAGGAAGCCAACTGCGTTATAATCAAGCTGTCGAATTAGCTATTTGGAAGCTTGATTAATATTTTGTGGTCCACTATCCACCTGCGTTGTGTTGGGAGCCGCCCTATTACGGAACACGTTATAATGAGGGAAGCTTGTATAAGTAATGTTTTTTTTTTTAATTTCATTTTTAAGCTTCATAGTCCTCCATTCGATATATCAAACTTTTTATCGTCCAACCCAGGTTCTTTTTTCAAGACAAAAGAAATAGACATATTTTGGTTACGAATATACTCGTTCTTATGTTTGCTCTCCTCTAAATCTAGTTTGGGTTTTCTATTCTTATTTTTCCCCATTTGCGTATACTTTATTTTATAGGTGCAGAGATTGATCAGGACCCAGTAAATAAATCCAACCATACGATAACTAGCAACGTGTTTTTGTGCTCTGTCACGCTAAGCAACGGAACCGACGTATTAAAAAATTGTGCTATGTTGACGTAATTAAATATTGAATTTAAAAAGTAATCTACGTATATAATAGTTAGCAATTAACATTTGTCGTCTGTCACGCTTACGTCATCAGTGACGTCTGGTGACGTAACTGTTTAGAAATTCAATTTCATGTGACGTTAAATTTGATAAAGTGAATCTTTGCTTGATTGTACCCTTAGGTTAGTTTGATATTCAGAAAGTAATTAACGTAAACAAGAAAATGCTATTGAACATATAATTTTTTTTATATATCTTATAAGTACAAAGCAATAGCAAAATTAATCAATTGTAGGCTCAATTATTGCTGTCATTTTTGACAGTGAGAGCTGACAAGTAAAAATATCAAAATTGATAAACAAAAAGTGATAAGAATCCATTTGTGGTCAACAGAAAGCTATTTACAAGTTCAGTGCAATGTAAATGCAATGAGTATCGAAGGCTATTCTCTTAGCTGATTGCAATGTAAATCTCTATTAACCACGTATATAAAATGCAATTTGTAGTGAAGGCTATTCTCCTAGTTAACTGCGTTGTAAATCGCAATTAGCCACGTATATAAAATGCAATGTGTATAGAAGGCTATTCTCCTAGCTGATTGCAATGTAAATCTCTATTATCTACGTATATAAAATGCAATGTGATCAGAAGGTTATTCTCCATGCTCTTTGCAGTACGAATCTCTATTTTCCGTGTGAATAAAATTCAATGTGTATAGAAAGCTATCCTCAGAATTAATTGTAATTCAAATCTCTATTATTCACGAATATAAAATGCAACGTCTATAGAGAGCTATTCTCCAAGCCCTCTACAATGCAAATCTCTATTATCCACGTATATAAAATGCAATGTGTTTAGAAGGCAAATCTCCCTTATCCATCCATTATTATTTTAAAATGCAATACATAAATCCGTATGTATCATACATGACGTTATTTTTGACGATACAGGTAAACTAATCTCAGTATATTCCCTAAGGTGCTTTCGAGTTGGCTAAAGTACCAATTAAATTAAATGTGTGCTTAATTTGACATGACCAGCGATGATCCTTGCACACACACACACACACACACACACATATATATATATATATATATATATATATATATATATATATATATATATATATATATATATATAAGGAGATTATGGCTCAAGTGAAATAACCAAACGCTGTAAGGATTGAATTCCTGTTCTTTTCATGAAATGATATTTATCACCGCTACCTCTACCATGATTCGAACTTGGTTAGCCGAATCTGTTTACTGTTACCAAAATCTAGCCATTTCAGATATCTCGAAAACTGGTTGTGTGGCCTCGGGGTATCTTGGCAACCAATCAGAGGGGATCTTACTGCGCATGCGCGAACAGGTCCAAAACTGCGATTCAATTCACAACAACCAACTCAGCCCATTCATCCCGTTTCGTGTAATTTCGTTTTCAGAGATTTCAGACCGTGGCCCAAATTAGGAAGAAAACGGAGGTAACTTTGAAGACTGTTTTGAAAAATGGGAAGGACGCTGGATGAGATTTAAAGGAGAGTACAATGAAGAGAACTACGGCATCCTCACCCTAGGTAGGCTATTTTTGCGTCAGTATCAAATGACTGGATACTTTCCTAATAGACCTTGTAGACCACATTACAATGGTAGGCGGATGTATCCAAGATCAAATATGTTCTCAACACTCTCAGGAAACCATGAACACTCGGGTCCGATCGTTGTTAACGGGTTGCTTTTTATTTTAAAGACATATTTAATGGTTTTCCTCTTTATTAGAAATCGATTTATATTAATCAAGGCATATGATAAGAGCAACGGTCAGGGCTGTGGAGGATTTTATTGCCGAGAGATGTTGCTATGGGAAACCGATGTGTGTCGTCATGCGAGACTGGCTTGTAGCCAGAGGTAAGAAAACAAAGCTCACATATTCATTCACATTTGTGTACACAGGTGCAGACACAAACGCTATACACAGGACGACCCACACACGCGTGAAAACCAGCAAATTGAACCTGTGGGATTGTTTTTTTTTTTTAATCTGTTCTTTGGGCCGACAAACTCACATTCTATCACAAATATACACATACATACATACATACGTACATAATCACACACTTCCGCTAACATATATACACACATGGATATACAATCACGCACACACACACATGTACAATTACGCAAAAATGCTCTAACATTCTTACACAAATAAACACACATGCATACATATATACACACACACACACACACATACACCTATAAATACACATACACGCTGACTCATACATGTTAACACATGCTTGCATGAAACTTACACATTCAGATTTGGAAACTCTTTTTTTATATCAGTATAAGTTTGGAGTTCCTTAGCTGCTAATTTCAGTTTCTTGGTTGAGGAGGAATTTTGTTTACCGTCGTACGAAGGTTCTTTTTTACTTTCTGCTATTAGCAGATCATATAAGTAGCACTGGCGGGGCCAGCGGTAGTCCAGACACCACCCACTCCCAACTTATTCAAGACAGACCCTCAGAAATGGAGAAAACGCAGTAAGGACCAGGATAGAGTGAGGCTAGTCCGACAGAAAGACATAAGTATAAAATATTTTTTTAAAAATCATGATTTCAGTTCTCGACCTTTCAGAATTTCTTAAATGTGCCAGCTTCCAGATGGTTGCATTCCTGATTCCTATCTGAAAACTTGACCAAAACCAAGAGTTGCCAATCTTTCTTGTCTTAGCAACGCAAACATTCACAGTCACCATCATTCCAACACATTTCAACGCCATTACTTGAGCAATTTTTCTGCTAATTCTGAACTATTTCTTGCCATTTCAAAAGAATAAGATAGCTATTTCCACCCATTTAAATAGTTTTAAAATGTCTACCTGACATTGGTTTTTAGTGCTTATGGGCGCTTTTAACAATTTTCGAGATTTTTTAGTGCAGAAAAAACCGTTTGTCAGCACCCCCACTCTTCAAAGGAAACAAATTGTCCTGGCTCCGTCGCTGTCAAGGTGAGATGCACTATAATCTTTTTTTCCTGATTCTTCAACTACAAAAAGTAACAAATCAAACATGTATGAAATCTTATGCCGTTATAAACTGTAACTCCAAGTTATAAACCATTCTTAGACAAAGTAAAAAGAAATCATGAAAGAAAAAACACCGATCAAATAAAATTATCACAAGAAAACACCGAGATGGGTTCCATAAAACCGAAGAAAAAATATTGAAAATTACCAACTTAGGTACATGTGCGATGGCATAAGATTCATAAACTAGATGCTCCTTCAAGACCTATCATTTCCAAGATTCTTTCTCAATCTATCACTCTGTAATATACTACACTCTGTAAAATACAATAATGGTATCTTAGCTTCACTGGACGCCGAAAATTTGTTCATCATTATTTTGCAGTATGTGTACAACCCCCTTCCCACAACTCCAAAATATCAAACCTTTTACTCTCCGTCTGTTTTACGTCTGTAATGGGAATAATTATTCGCAGACTGATGGCGTCTCTATGGGTTCCCCTCTTGGTACAGCGTTTGCTCATTATTATATATCCTATCTAGAAAATATAGTCTTTAAAAACCCAGATAAACCCATAATTTACGTTTGGTATGTTGATGATATTTTTCATTCTAGCTAACAGCCCCGATGCTGAGCTGCCTTCGAAAGTAATTCAGTCTTCAATTTCTGTTATGGAATTGATATCATGAGTAGAATCTATTTTCTTGGTGTCTTAGCAGACTCTAATAGTTAAGATTTCACCACCTCCTTTTAAACGATTTGATTCTTTCTGCTTTGTTCATAATAGCTAATGTCCATAAGTATATATAAGATAGCACATTGAAAAATTATCATTAGAACTCGACTTATCTCCTCTTCTTGTACATTATTTTATACAGAACTCAATAATATTACTATGCTCTCATAAAAAGCAGATTTCCTATTTATGTCGTTGGTGAAGATATATATCTAAAAACTTTGACGAAACTTGATAGCCATACCATAACTAGCTATGACAGCAAAAATAACAAAAATGAAACGAACCTATTGAATAGTAACTAAGTGTACCAGAATTATAAACAAAATGAAAGAGTTATTAGCATTTCGTTCAAAGGAACACATTCCAAGTCGAACCGCACACATATATAAAATCAGTAATCTATTATAAGAAATTGAAAGTATGTAATCTTATCACCAAAATGATCGTCTTCGAAAACCTCCATTAAACAATACGAATGCGATGCACGAATTTTCTCTCCCTCTGAGGGATTGCGTCCTTTACTATAAACAAACATCAAATCCGTACAATGAACACACTATTAATACTCTATTATATAGGTTAACTTGCCATCTGTCAAATCAAAGCTCTATTCACGCTCATATCAATAAACATAAAACGCTTGGCACCGATATTTCCACTAGCACACAGCAAATACTCTTGAACAATACGCGTATACTATAAAACATAAACTGTGGAGAACCATCAGTTCAACGACACGTCGATCATTCGTAGCAGTAGGAGTAGAAAGAGAAGAAGGATTGGGAAGAGGAATAAGAGTAAGTAGTCGACCGGTTTTCATTCTTGTAAAATATTGCGAAATGGAGATATTCGGCCAACAATTTCCATAAAAATTGTAGATGGCCACTTTTGGCACTTTTTGGCTTTTTCAAAATACAAAAAATTATTATATCTCGGAATTTTTGAGATAAGGTGTTATTATTATTTCTATTGATATTCGGACCATCCTCATCTTGGTTGTTTTTCATACAACGTTTCGGCCGTTGCACTCTACGGCCTTCGTCAGGTATCATCTGGTAGATGTGGGGAAGTAACGAACCGAACCCTTTATTTGCAACGGCCGAAACGTTGTATGAAAAACAACCAAGATGAGGATGGTCCGAATATCAGTAGAAATAACAAAAAATTATATCATGACATCATTAGCAACTAGCCAAAAATGATTAAATTAATGCTCTTGAAATGGAGTCATACCTTTCAATTAAGTCATATCTCTCTAGGACATCAAATCTCTTCCTTCCTCCCTATTTCTTTTGTTTAAAATAACTGGAACCGTCCGACAGATAGACCGGAAAGCGTCTAATAGAGATCTTCTTCCGCTTGGAAATCGTGATTTTAAACAACTGATTAATACATTTAGCCTATTGCAGAATTCTACTTGCATTTCGCCTCGTGTGTGGCGTCATCATTACAACGCAGTAATGAGAAACGCTGACTAAAAACAGTATCCAAAATTCGAAGAATGAACAACATCCACAGTTTTCCCCTGGCCTTGATGAGAGCGAGAAGTATAGCTGATAAAACTTGATCGCGAACATTTGGGTAATGTTTACATTCATAAGATCCAGAAATGCGCTCTCTTACACGTAAATGAGAAACGTTGTCGAAAAAATTAAGAAAACATTCCTTGTCTGTCGGCCTTGATTCACCATGTATGATTCAAAGATTGCTGCTTAAATATCCACACAGATATATACATATACATATATTTATATATATATATTGAGAGAGATGAATCCCTAGTAAGTTGAACATGGCTCGTCATTGCTTACGTAGAGCCATACCACGCCAAGATTAACCCTCACTGACAATATGCAAAGGCATAATTAGAGATTGGGGGCCTAGGGCTTTGCTTTTTGAGGGGCTCCTTTCAACGTTTAGTTAGCTTTTATGAGAAGAGATAATTTGCAATAAATAGACATGCCCTATCACTTATTTGGTGAAAAACAACCTCAAAGGCTGAATTATCATTCATGCAATTCTTTTCTGTACAAATATAACCTCGTTATTGTAGAATGTCTATAGAAATTCAGTAGGTGAACTATCTTTTATTAAGCTTTCTCGGGAGCCTTCCATGAAGGTGAGTAAAGATGATTATGAACATGATTATTGGATCTTCAAGTTTTGTGTGCGTGTGTGTGCGTGTGCGTATGATTCTTGGCTTTCCATTAAATATGTTCATCTCTGTTTCTTTACCATCTGAGTGTTATTTTGTGCAAATATGTTCATAAACATGTGAATATATATATTATATATATATATATATATATATATATATATATATATATATAGATAATATAAAGCAATTTATAATTTATGTATATAAATTAAAAATTTCATTATATTATATGGAAACTTACATGAAATGATCTTTACAAGGTTAATATATCACTCAATTTAGACAACAAAATGAAGTGGCTACCCTATCGGTGGCAGGTTCGGTTCATGCAACTGCCCCATATCATTTAGTAGTTTATTATATTTACGTTGTCTAGATTGAGTGATACATTAACCGTGTAATGATGGGAGATCATTTCAAATAAGTTTCTATATTATATAACGCAATTCATTATTCATTCTGTTGAACCAAACATGTCTATTTCTTTTATATAAATCACAGCACAAATGAATTCAAATTCCTAATTGTCATTTTACATCAATCATACACACTTGTACACATATAAGTATACTTAACCCTTTCTCTCTAGCCAAATTTGGGATAAAAATATTCTAAGGTGTAGGGGGCGTCGGAATTGGGTGGATTGTACGGAGAAAAACCTCGGGACATTTTGATTGATGAGACCTGGATAATAAGTGGTGAAACCCGGATCGTCGAAAAAGAGTGGTGGCTTACTATGTATGTATAAGTAAAAGCTGTATGCGTCCATAAAATGGCTCGTCTCTTTATATTTATATATATATATATATATATATATATATATATATATATATATATATATATATATATATATATATATATATAATGTCTACTCGTAATACAAAGGATATGTGTATGAAATAGACTCGCCAACACAGTTAATAATTGAACAATCCTGACGTCAAAATTTGAAGTCACGTGAAAAATATCAGTCAAAGGATGAATGTAGTCGGAATAAATACTTTTTATGATACCACTGGCGTTTTCCAGTGGAAAATATCTTAGAGTTAAAACATCTAAAAAAAATCATCTGAATTCTGGATATCATTATTAAACCCGTCAAAATACCCCCAACCCCAAATTTGTCAATACAGTTTCTTATCCAAATATATGATGAGGACCATTTTTAGAACAGGTCTTGTGGGGTACTGACGGCTGTAGACAAATCGATATGGCCTTAAGCGCTGAAGCATACAAACACGCAGCCAAATAGTCAAACTCATACACGTATAAGAAAGAATAGAAACCTTTCGCCAGCTTTCAATTCATAGATAAATCAAGTCGTTTGAAATGTACTATGCTTTTGGCTCACATAAACACATATACAAACACACATACATATATATATATATACATATATATATATATATATATATATATATATATATATATATATATATGTGTGTGTGTGTGTGTGTGTGTGTGTGTGTGTGTGTATGTATAATCTTTTTTATCACCCCGACGGATATTGTTTGATCTTTTTTTATCATCCTGAGGAACGTTATTCGATCTTTTATCACCTTGAAGAAAGACTTTACTTTCTACCTATATTTATGTTTAGATAAATATATATTTCAAAGCATTAAAAAATCTCTCATGTGTTATTCTTTAAGAGAAATGTTCACCAAAACAAGAACGTCTAGAAAAAAAAACTATGAAAAAAGAGAAATTTTCCATGAAAAATGCAGTAACTTCTTTGGTTTTCGTTTCAAATTTCTTTTCTCCAGGTGATATTCACGGCAAATGAAATAATATTTCAAACGCTTTGAGGTAAATCCTAATTGCTTTCATTTTCAAGTTAAGGTAATCCTGATTAATTGAGTCTACTTTTGTCATGCTGAACAAGAGTCAGTCACCGGTACAACTTGCTTCCCACGTAGAATTGCAACCAAAGAAACCCACTTATTTGCAATCAGTTTTTTCAGCCTTCATGGACATCTGTTATAGGTGCTCTCATATGAATATTTCAGGCCCTCCTAATAGCAGACGATAACTTCGTTTCGTCTAAACGATCCCTTTCTTTCTTGCTTATTTCCTTCCTTTCTGTCTGTCTATCTTTATTTGTTTTTTTGCCACCCCAGGAAATATTTCTTCAGTTGGCAGGTAGTAACCACCCGCAGAGCATTTTTAGCGCAACATAATATGCACTTCGTTGTTATTTTTCAATCTTTTCAATTCCGCCTCTACACATATTTTTTTCTTCAAAGTTACATTAATGTATTTTCTTACCTTCATTCTGTCATTACTCCTTTTCTCAGCTTGGGGTCTCCTATTTTTCGACTTCTCTTCATATCTTTTGCTTATTTCTCAGAAAAAAAGACTTGTTTCTATTCAAAGAGTTTTCAGACGATTGAACTCTTTCGAGATATTTATGTTGTTTATGGCCCTTCTGGAAATTACAGACGGTCGTTTCTTTTTTATCTCTTTCAACTGCCACACATTTCCGAACGAGAATAAGAAGAAAAAATAACGGATCCTTCTCCGATCTGAAGAACTAATTTAGTCACTGTTCTTGTTCATCCAGTTTTGGCATCATTCACGTACCGTTTCTGAAATGTGTACACCTGTCTCAGAAAACCGTTTTTGTTTTCCAAACGATTAAAAAATGTGTCCTTTTTGTGTTCCTATGTTTATTTCTCTAGTTCTTTAATAAGACTTACCACTCTTCTTTTTTCTTTTTCTTTTTTTGGGGTTTCTTTCTTTCTTTTTGGTAAACCTATCTCTTCACGCCTATCTTTTCAGGGTTACTCGACGTTCAATCTATTTATAACTCCCTGGGATACCCACTTCCAGCGACGATGAACCACATGATATACCTAAAGGCACCCAGGTATCCGACCCGTACATCGACACATAAATATATTTCATGTCAAGATAAACATTAACTATTTACGTAGGACAGCTGGTCAGAATCGCAGGTAATTAGCACACTCATAATACAGAAAATTAAAAGCGATAACGAAATGATAATTAGACAATACTGGCATAGGTTACTTATTTATTTTGATTCTTCTTATGTGGCAAATTA
This sequence comes from Thysanoteuthis rhombus, assembly GCA_963457665.1. NCBI lineage: Eukaryota > Metazoa > Mollusca > Cephalopoda > Oegopsida > Thysanoteuthidae > Thysanoteuthis > Thysanoteuthis major. Next base: position 39,950,519 of record OY735229.1, read on the forward strand.
CATTGAGGAAATAACAAATACTGAAGCATCGTTGTAAACATGACCCTAAAAAACATACAGCCATACACACTAACACATGTGCGCACACACAAAGACATAGGCACAAGCTTATCCAATAATAAGTATTCACTTATAAAGCCATTGACACACACACACACACACACACACACACACATATATATATATATATATATATATATATATATATATATATATATATAATTATTTTTATTTCATACAGCTCGATACAAAGATGTAAAGAAATTTTATAAACAATTATAAAATGTTAATGTCGCATAACTTTTAGTAAACCTTGTTATGATTTTCAACTAGATTATTCCAACGAGTTTTGAATAATTTTGTTAATAGTGAAACAAGGTTAACTTGGTTTTGAGTCAATAACATCCTATATATATATATATACATATATATATATATATATATATATATATATATATATATATATATATATATGTGTGTGTGTGTGTGTGTCACTTAATTCAAAAGGCGTGTGCACTTCGTGTCTGCTCTCAATGTGACGTTTTCAAAGCAAAGAAGGTTTTGTAGACATAATAAGGAGTAAATGTTTAAATTTTCAGGCTCCTAGCTCCATTGGTGCAACCTTTATGAGAGATCAATACATAAAGCCAGACTGACCAGCTTAAAAACTGAAGAAACCTATGTTGACAGTCTTATTAACAGTTTTGTTTGACGGTTTCAAATATATATATATATATATATATATATATATATATATATAGAGAGAGAGAGAGAGAGAGAGAGAGTGGGGAGGAGGCGTATTTGCGAGCGTCGATTGGATAATGTATTCACTTGCGTATAAGTTGATTGTACAATTCACATTCAGAAGATTGATACTTATGAAAATCCTCACAGAACCACTTGCAGAAGCACACTCAAACACACACAACGCGTAAAAATGAATAATAGATATAAAACGCAATTTTTGAACCGACATCTTTATAAGCTGGAAAGCGCTTGAACATACCGTACAGCTCAAGCTAGTCCTGCTGTCGCGGGTTCGATCTGCCATACTGTCTGGGTCACGTCATGATTGTAGGGACGCAACTCAAACTTTAGGGATGAAGGGATTTTTACTAACTGTACAACATAAGATCCCATGATGATACCTAAATCTTTATATTGTGCTTCTTCTCTACCTTTCCGATAGAAAATGAACTAATGTCATCCATGACATTTCTTTCACTAAGTCATTAGCTCAATCCAGCTTGGCGTCTATTCTTTTATCTTCCCCTTCTGATCTTCAAGACGCACCCAATGCTTTCTCTAACAATGAGCCAACAATAATTTTGGTCATTTTCAGTTGAGCAATGGGACAACAATTATAGTGGTTTTTCAACTCTTATGTGGGCGTATCTGCGATTGGACATAAGTCGGTTGGTCGTAAGTCGATAATCAACTGTACCAATACATATGGCACCAGTGGTGAGCTTCGACTTGATTATGACACCAAAAATGATCAGTGCAAAACGCAACATCCTCGTGAAGAAGACCGTAGTGTGCGTCGGTCGAAAAGTTCTGTTCGGAGCATGAGCAGAAATGAAGACAACAGTCCGAAAATACCTATAAATATTGATGTTTTCTCATCTAAAAATTCTGACGGGAAAGAAAACCTACATAAAACTGCCAAGTCAAACCAAAAACTGTAAATCAAAAGTAATCAAGGACAAGTATATATATATATATATATATATATATATATATATATATATATATATATATATATATATATATGAGTGAGTGTGTGTGTTTGTGTTCATATATTGTGTAAATACATGCATACAGGAATACAATGAATTTCAAAATGGTACTTAATGCCTCCCCGCTAAACATTCAGCACATAGACTAAGGGGTTGCAGCCAAGTCACTTAGCCTTGTCAGTGCTTTGATGGGCGACCAATGAGGATTGTCAGTTAAAACTGGTAGAACGAAGATTTGACCGGCCTGTCGAACCAGTAGTGGGTCTTAATAACGATTATCCGTGTGTACGTAACCCAGCGACACCCCCAATGAGGGTATAAGCGACGACACATACATGGGGTGGGGGGGATCGATATTTGATAATATATTCTTCAGAACCAAGCGATATTGGGAACAGTCATGAGAACTTCATAGGAAGTATCTCTGACACGTTGGTATTAGCCTCATACCTCTAGGAATGTCAAGACTTGGGCTTACTAAGTGCAATGGGGAGGTGCTGCTTGTCGCTGCCGAGGTTCATTCCACTTTGTGATTCTCACTGGAGAGCCATAACTTCACAACGACAGGCGCCATCGTGTTTGGACACCAGTCAGAAAAGGATGTAACAGTCTGGAGAGCGTAATTCTTCCCCTTTTTCCATCTAGATGGCCACGGGAGACAGTGAACCTTTTGAAGGCTTTTGCATATAACCATTCATAAAGGCACTGCCAGATGAAAAAAAGATCACTAATGCGCATGTACATGTAACAGCGTTATACTTTAAAGTTTAGCTAATAGGATTATTCTCGACTGTTCCGGAGAGGCAACTGTTGCACTCCCGAGACATTTCACATGCGTAATCAAAACAAACTTATCTTGTACAAAATGTTCCAGCATCGCTTCGTTTGTACGTACAAATATGTATACGAGCTTTTAGTGGTTTTGTTCTCAACCCCGGGGCGCACACGAAGACACACTAACACACACACACACACACATGCACACAATTCATCTATATATATATACATCAATCTATCGATGTAAGTGTTTACGTATGTGTACAGGACCTCTGAGAGGAATGTTTTTTCCGAGGGTGCACAGTTCATTCCGAGACCCTTTCAATAGCTCTTTTGGATTCCTCATTAGACATCCTGTTTCTATCCGATTGGGCTCCTGGCGTCTTTTGCACCCCCTCGACTCTCGTAAGATGTAGCCCCTACGACCCTTCATGTAAGCCCTGTGCGCACATATATATATATGTATATATGTATTTGGATTATATACCACGAGTCGTATATGTTATTCCAGAAAATCTTTATTCCAACAGCGCTCAATAATTAGAGACAATATATCGATTAAATACACCAACTTTGTCTATGACGATGGTATAGCCTCATTTTGCTCTATTTGGCTCCTCGGATAGACACAATTACTTTTAAGTAATACCTTTTAATTTTACAAACAAATCTCACAGTGTTTTCACAATAAAAAGCAAAAGGAAAAACAAATATCAACGAACAATCGAAAGCAAAAGCAACTAATTGCAATGTAACCTGAGATAACAAACCTCGATGAAGCATTATTGCATAATGCTTGCAAAGTAAATAATTACAACTCACTCCAACCATCACGTTTCAAATCATAGCGGAAGTTATCTTCTGAGTATATGTACAACTCTAGAGCCCATTTACATTGTCTATCTGGGGAGCTCAATAAAAGGAAACGAGGGTATATCGTTGCTATAGACAATATTTATGTACTTAATCGATATATATATATATATATATATATATATATATATATATATATATATATATATGATTTGGATAGGGGTTATAACTGGCTAAGGTGAAATTTACTTATAAGGATTAATAAACCTTACCTCCAAACACCTCACTCCCGAGTCTGTCTCACTCTCTACAGTACACATTATATATATATATATATATATATATATATATATATATATATATATATATATATATATATATATATATATATAAGAGCGAGTCATGTCTGTTGTTATACTTACTGATACTTACTTACTGAAAACGTTTCTAGGGTAACCTACGTAAGTAAGCCCTGTTTCAAAAATAGATAAGGAATATTAAGTAATATCAATATACAATACCAATAAAACCTTATATAAAATGACAAACCACGCGTATGGTGTAAACTATATAATAAGGAAGGGGTGGTGTTTGATCAACACTGCTAGGGTGCTATTTTTCTACGACTGTTTTGTTTTTAAAATCCCCGAAATAGTTACATGGTACACAACAAGAGATAAATTTTACTTTGTACCATAGTATAATGGGAAACAGGGGAGAAAATTACATAAATTCCTCTGACATATATTGGGAAATAATTGAATGAAGTGACAAAAAAATCTTTTGAAAAAGTTTTTAATGTTTAGTGTTCAAAGTTGAAAAGCTTTCTAGGATATATATATATATATATATATATATATATATATATATATATATATATATATATATATATATATATATATATACACACATATATATATATATATATATACACACCTATATATATATATATGGATAGCTCTTCATTTTGTGCATGTTTGCACAAACGCGCACACGCACGCACACTCGCAGAGATATACATAATTCGCCAATTGGTGTAGTGGATGAAAGTAATTTCAACCCTTTCAGTCCTGATGTTTTTACAATTCCTATTTTTCTTGTAATTATATTTTCATCTTTATATTCAAGTCCATAAAAACACTACTAACATTGAATGATAAATAATAAATCCGGTAAACAATACTTTTTATTGATAAAAAACAACAAAACAAACTCACAAGTACCGTCAGGGATACGCAGGTTTCAAATTAATCGATGAAACATCAATACATAGAGGGTTCAAATAATCAGTATTTGATTAAAAACAACCAATTTTTGATTTTGTCGATATTTCTATTCTGATTAACATCAGTTACAGAACAAAGTGACTGAAGCCACTTGAGTTTCTTTTTGATTCGAGAGTTACGAAAACATTAACCCATTCATTCCAAGGGTGACAAGTGTAATAGCTATCAATTCTGTCCTTGTAAAAGCCCTGACTCACAGATAGCGTCGAGTCGCCATCAATAACAATAAAGCGTGAGTTAATCAAAGAACAGTATTGAGAGAAATTTCCGTCAACCTCAGTTTATACAACCCATTAACTTTGATGGGGTAAACAGTGATGGTTATCCATTGCAAGACAAAAGCCCCTGTCCATTGCAAGATAATCCATTGAAAGTTATCCTTTGCATGATAAAAGCTATGACTCACAGATAGAACTGAGCTGCTGCAAATCAAGATAAAACAGAAATTTCGCAGTATTAGCCTTAGAATTACAATAACGGAAATTTCCGTCATTCACTATCAATGTGTTGATTAAACAATACAAATCGTTTTGGGTCGAACAGAAGGGGTGAGGATGTAAATAAACATCGGAATATTAACAAAATGAATTACACGTCCTCTTACTTATAAACCAAATTTTAGTCATCCACAAAAACAACTGAACTCATTCTCTGCATGTCTTGCTCACAATATGCCGTATACGTTTAACTTACTAGAACACATTTTTTCTACAAAAATGACGGCCTAAAACTAACAGTTTGACCTGGGTCATTCAAAAATAGTCAATACTGTTGCCTGTATGAATACAGCGTCGATAGAAACAATGGATACTAGCGAGCGATAATGCCCGTTGATTCAACTCAAATTATTACTGTGGATTTGTATGGAATACTATGTAAGTAGTGTACTTTGCAATATCTTTCTAAAATCATTTTTCAGGCAAATTCTTCATCACCGCAAAACCTACGACTGATTTCTTGTAGACGAAAGAAATAAATATTTCTGTGTCAGCTGACAAAATATCTTCAGCGGTGAAATCATTGGAAGGGGATGTCTCTCATGACGACGTTATGGCAAAATAACAAACTTCGGATCAGTTTATTTTCTGAAATTTCATGCTCAGTTCCTGACTCGTTTTATATTTAAAAAATGTTCGGTAATTAAAAATGCATGCTAATCAAAAATGTGCAAATCTTATGTGCACTGATGTAAGAAAGTATTGAAAATAGCAAATATCTTCATCGGGATAAATGAATGAAAATTAAAATGTTACTCAATCGATGAAAACGTCTTGAGCTTGGAAAAAAAGGGTATTATCATTTATATGCTTCCATATTTGTTTGGAAGTTGCTTAAGTGAGCGTATATCCTGTACAAAAGAGAGAAAGATAGGGAGAGAGCATATGTATGTGTGTGTGTGTGTGTGTGTGTGTGTGTGTGTGTGTGTGTGTGTGTGTGTGTTTGTGGGTGTGAGAGAGAGAGAGAGAGAGACGGAGAGGCATAGAGATAAGGAGAAAAGTAGAGACAGAGAGAGAGAGAGAGAGAGAGAGAGAGAGAGAGAGAGAGAGGGATTTTGTCAATATTTCAATGTTTATTTTTATCATCTTCAGAGCCAAACAATCCTATATGGCTTGGGTTGCATCTTTCTTAGGTGTTTAATTATAGTTTACATGTAATTTGTCTATAGTGTTCCAATGACGATGTAAATGAACTACGAAATATCAACACTTGTTCATTCAAGGAACCTTCATTGATACTTGAGAACCCACAAAATATCAATGTTTATGCACGGGGCCAATGGGAGAGAGGGGGAGTTGGTAAATCTTCCCTGTGCTGGGAAGTTTGAAAGGGTCTGGTAGCCAAAGAAGCAAAAAAAAAAAAAAAAAAAAACCAGAACAGAACCCCCCCCCCCCCAAGAAAAAACCAGAACGATTAATTAAGACGGGATCCCGAAAGAAACTTTACACTCCTGATGAAATTCGTCCAAGAGGCCCTGCTTATGCTTGCTGTCAAACATTCAAGGATGTTTCATATATTATTATGTGTAAACTTCTTCCCGTCGTTTTACAAACTAGATTCCTTCTCGTTAGAATATTCCTTTCTGTGCAAAACAATTCATTCTAATTCATTTCCTGTCACTCTCAGTCGGTCAGTCGTAATAGGTGGGGGTGGGAATAAGGGAGGATGAACCCCTGTCTTGCATTACTGGGCGTAGAACAGAGATTTATCTCCTCCGAGAAGGTTTACCCCGAGAGGCTCCGTGCATGATCCCAGCGCCTGGTCCATCCAGTCGGTCACCCATCAAGATGCTGACCAGACTCGTCGTTGCATAAATTCGATGATCAGACGGAAACTGGTGTATCCACGTGATTTAGCCGTATTAAATCGATTTTTGATCATCATCATCATCACCACCACCAGACCTCTTTATCACGGGCATCGCGGAGCCAATCTTATTTTTTGCCGGCCACTGTTCCACACCCTAGGGGGGGGGGCATGTTTTTCGTTCATTCTAGCTACATGATTAACCCATTGCCATTTGAGTTTCCCTAATGGATTCTATGATATCTCTAAATATTGTTTTTTTTTTCTTCTAATATATTGTGCTTGTCTTGTGATATCTCTGTGTAAGCATGATGTCCGAGGGCCAGTCTTTTGTTTGGGTTCCATATTTCAGCTCCATGGGTGACTATCGGGATGACGCATTGGTTTTATACCCTTCTTTTTAAGACTAATGAGATTTCCTTGTTTTTGAAGATTGCGTTTGCTCTAGCGAAAGCTTAGAGTGATTCTTCGCTTGATTTCCTCTTCCTTTGAGGATTTCATGGAGATTCGCTGTCCCAGGTAAATGCAGCAGCCTACTTTCCTCAGCTCGGCGTTTTCGATTTTACAACCTACGAATATGTTTCCCTGAATTCCTGCCGTGCTTTCTTCTGAATCAAACGACATTCCTGTTTTCAAGGCTGCACTTTGTGTAACACGCGCGCCGTATCTAGAATACTCGCACAATCTCGTTCAACGGGCTTGAAAAGCTAGCTATATTTATTTACTTAATTGCAATCCACTTCCTCGCAACTTGTGAATGTTGCACAGGGACCGACGATCGAGCTAGAATACCAGCAGATATTTACAGCCTCGCCAATTTACAGGGATTCCTTTTACTCCCACCTTTTTTTTTTCTTCTTCTGTTTTCATCGAAAACCCACGACCAACAAGTCAGTATCCCTCTCCTTTTTTTTTCTGCTCCCAAATGATTACTCTACAGACACGTGCGTGCACCAACCGCCAGGCAACTTCCTCTCAACCCCAAACTCTCACATATCTTGCAGTCACGTCAGGGAAGACGAAACCCGACTGACTAATGAAACAAAAACAAGATGCTTGGGTTTAAAGATAGAAGCGAAGTAAGGGATCCCTTTTTTTCTCTTCCTTTCGTTTTTTTTTTTTTTTTTTCTTCGTACGGTTAGGGTCTCTCTACACGTTTTGAGGGTTTCGTTCTACTACGTTTCGGCTGGACTCAGAACCGAAGGCATGCTGCTGTTTCGTCCCTTCCTGTATCTCAAACTGTCTTTCCATCCAACTTTCCAAGGGTTTCCTCTTCATTTTCTCCCCCTCTCTCCTTCCACGAGTAATTGAAAAAAAAAATCATCCATCTTTTGGATTACTTCTGGAACACAGAGCATCTTGAAGGGAACTCTCTCTTTCTCTCTCTCTCTCACACATGCACACGCACCATCTCTCTCTCTCTCTCTCTCTCTCTCTCTCTGTCTCACATACCTACACAAAGAAGAAAACTGATGAATGGTTTCGAATTGGCAAAATATATATGAATAGACTGAGATAAATAGATAGACAGATTAAAAAAAAATGGACAAACTGGTAAGAGATAGATAACTAGATAGAAGTATTGGTATAAAAAGACTGGGATAGATCGATCGATAGGTAGGTACTAAGAATAGATCTATGTATTCGTAGAAAGATGATCTGAGGTCGTAAGTTGACAGGGTTGATTATTCCGACGGACAATAGCGGGTTGAAATGACCAGGAAATTTTTAGAAAAAAAAAATCTTACATCATCAATAAATCTTGAATTATGATATAATGATACACAATCAGTGAAGTAATGGTTAACAAGTTTGTGATGCTGACCATTACTTCTGTAATGAATTCAAACCTCCCTGGGTGCCCTAGTGCTGTGACCTTGTGTCGAATTAAGCTCTATATACATCATGAATACTAATGCAGATTATACTTGATGTATACTGAGTTTTGCTTAGTTTGACACAAGGTCAGAGTAGCGAGGCACCCAGTGAGAATTGACCTCATTACGGTGGTAATGGTCAGCTTCAGAAGCTTATCGAGTATCACTGCTCTCATTGTGAAACGAGGCAGTTCATGAAATTACTGAAATGTTCTGAGATTACACAATAAGTGTAATGTACTTGTAAGATGATGATATATTATGCAACTGTTTAACCTTTATCCACTTAGAACTTTCATTCTTTCATGGTTCTGAAACACTCCAATTCTCTCTGACCCATCATAGCATGTGGACTTGAAAAGCAAATAACATTCTTTTAAAATCAACAGAGCAGAGATTTGTTTTATGTGAGGAGACATGTCTCAGTTTCATATCAGCGATGTGTGCCGTACGTAAAGAAAGAATCCTTCAAACTATTTTCTCCCTATTACCAAACTTTCTGTTTATTTTC
>OY735229.1:39964825-39987298 GCA_963457665.1 Thysanoteuthis rhombus
TATATATATATATATATATATATATATATATATATCAGTGCCTTGCATAAATGGATCACTGTAGCTTGTGCGTGTACTAGAACTAATTAATTAAAAAAAATGATCTGAAAGAATAGGTCTTTTATTTCAAATTATCTGGAAAAGATACCAGCACAAGATTTGGGTACTGTTGGTGCAAAATGATCCATGATCTAAAAAAGTACTTTTTTGAAGAAAACAGAAGAAAGCATTTTTAGTTGGATCTTAGTGATGTGCTAAGGCAAATCTAAAATTATCCACAAAAATTGATCTTGTAACAAAAATTATCTATAAAAAATACATCTTTTATCTAAAATTATCGAAAAAAAAAATACACCTGTTATTCAAAATTATTTTCTAAAAATCCCAGCACAAGATTTGAGCATTTTTGATCCAAAATGACCATCGAGTCTAAAGCACTTTTTTAAGAGAAAAAAAAAATTTGATTGTCCCTAGTGGCAAACTCATGCATATTTTCTTGGTTGTAGCCTCAAAAATTTGACAGTGAGCATCCTGAGACACTTACACGCACACACACAAACAAAGAGAGAAGAACGTGTAGCCCATTTGTCTGCTTGATTGGGGGAAAGGGGCATCTGTGGGGGTGATTCAAATCTATATCCTATTTTCATTTTGAAAGTTGATTACTACAGCCCAATCTGCATCTAGCCTTACACTGCAATATTTAAACAATGTTTTTTCTGACTCTATATGACAATCCTATTTTTGAGATAAAAAAGGCCTTGGTGATTTGAAGAGTAATGTATTATTAAACAAAGTGCAAGGAAAATTCTTTTTTATCAGTTCATCACATAAGTAATGCCTGAAATATGATAGCGACTGGTTGAATGATATTTTTGCTATTCTAAAATGCTCAAATGATAACAATACATGCTAGTATGTTTTTTTATAGCCCTGAACAAGTAAGTACCATTGTCACGGTATGATTCAACTAACTTTGTTACTAACTAGATCCTCCTAAAGATAAACATGTCTACAATGCGCATAAATCATATTATGCTCTATGGGCTTAGAAAAGGCAGAAATGTTGCCAAAGCAACTCAAACTATCTGTGGTGTTCATGGGATAGATTCTTTGAACAAAGGAAATTGCCAAAGATGATTTGAGAGGTTTTGGAAAGGTGTTTCCTGCTAAAGGGGTGAACCATGAACAGTTGGTCGGATTTAACAATGACCTGCTTTTGTTTGAACTCGATTGAAACAGGTCTGGGTAGTCACTCGATAGAAAATGTCGTGTGAACAATTTCAGCAGCATGTTGTGTGATCAATTAAAAAATTGGAAAATATGGTGATCAATGAATCAGTTAACACTTGCCTTTTTGTTGAGCAGTGATCACTTAAATCTAAAAAAAAACAAGTGCTTTTACTGCAGGGCACAAACAATGACCGGTTTAGAATAAACTTACATCACAAATTGAACCCCCACTAAAAAAAAATTTGTTTGGACGAAAAAAAAAGTTTTTTCTGGCCATAAATACTATAATAAGTACTGAATGTTTTTTTCAGTCCTCTAGCTCCTTTGGTACTGCCAGTATACATGATGCATACAAAGTTGACAGTTTCAGTTGACAGTCTCTAATAATACTGTTACGATTAAAGAATTAGCTGCTCTAAAACTGAATTCGAGTCATTCAAATTCAATTTTAGAGAAACAAGAGCACACACTGTCAGCTACAAACTAAGGACCAATCTAGTATGAACTTACATCGTAAATTGGACCTCCACTAAAAAAAACAACATTTGTTGGGAGGAATTGAAAAAAACAAAAAAAATGTTTTTTTGGCAACAAATATTAAAATAAGTATCAAATTTTTTTTTAGCCCTCTAGCTCCGTTGGTGCTGCCTGTACATGCAAATCATACATAGTAACCAGTTTCTACTAGTGTGTCACGATTGTAGAGTTGGCTCCTCAAAAACTTGAATTTGAGCCATTCTGTAGTTCGGAGTAATGTGCAACAGCTTAGAAAGTTGCCCTAAAATTGGAAAATGCGTTCTGTGTGATTTGACATTAGCCAACCATAAAGCAAGAGAGGACATTTTCACTTCTTGGCAGCTCCCAGGAATGCATCTTGCCATTTCAGGATAGATCAGTGACCGGAGGTGAAAATGGATATTTTGCTGGAATTTAAAGTGACTCAGACAATTGGCTCAGTGAAGGTGATTAAGGCCAAGGCACAACCCGCAAATAGACCTTCATTCAAGGAAAACTTTGGTAAGTGTTGGATGGGATTGGGTTGGCACGGTCCACTTACAGTTGCTTCGAGTCATCGTTACCATTATAGCAGCGATTTATTGTCAGCAGGTAGAGCGTCTAAATGGTGCTTTGACGGAAGAGAGGCCAAGTTTTGCTGACTGTGAAAGCGTCTTTGATTCATGGTCTTATACAGCAAAGATTCTACCAGAAAACACTAAAGATCTGGCTGGGGAGAAAATAAATTCCACATGCTCCAAAATGTCTAGATCTGGCTCCGTCTGATAATCACCTATTCCCAAGTTCACAAAAACCATCTTGAAGGAGTACTTCTTAAAACAAATGAAAAGCTGGAAACTACCCCCTTAACATTTTCAAAAATTCCAAATAAAAAATGGTATTATGAATCTTGTGAATTGTTGAAAGAAGGTTATTGATAATGATGTGATCTATGTTGATGAATTAATTCTATGAATTATTTTTTGGATATTTATTTGACCGTGAGAGAGAAGACAGGTATCCTAGATAGCATAAAAGACCCCAGTAGAAAACTCAAATAGCAATGGGCTGGATATGTAACAAAAATGTCAGGCAATCTCGGGACATCATGACTTGCAACATGGATCCCCAAAGATCATATGTGACATTGAGGCTAACAGAAAGTAAGATGGCATGACGAGCAAGGTGAATTCAGATAGTACAGGCTCCGCGATAGCCATGATAGAAAGGTCTGGCTAATCTAGGAGTTAGTCTATGTCAGACACTAAAGGGCTAATGATGATGATGATGATGATGATGATGATGATGAAGAAGAGAAGTTGCGGATGGGATGACCAGATATTTAGTCTCAGCTGTAATTTGTAAATTTCATTGTGACTTTACCCACCAAAAAAAAAATTCATTATGTATTCATTTATTCATATAAAAGCCTTACATTATTTCATTCTCAGGTTTAGGCATTAGGTTCTGGAGTTGCTTCCCTTTGAACAGTCACCCTTTCACATCCACCAAATCCCAGACTGAAAAAGTATTCAGGGCAGAAAAGATATTGCAAAAAAAAAGAAAAGTGTTTTCTAAACAGTAAGCAGTAAATGTTTAGGTTTTCAACCCCACAGTTTTGCCTGTACGTGTGTTACCTACACAGCCAGCCAGCCAGCCAGTCAGCTGGACCATCTTGAAAACTGAAAGAAACCTATGTTGACAGTTTTGGTTCACGGTTTCTAATATCAAAACAAAATTGAACGTAGAAAAGTTATGTACAAAAAGTCAGAAATCTTTTGTCCGAATTCTGCCAATTGTGAAGGCTTACAAAAAGATGTTGAAACAAACTTTTTGTAATGTATTGGATACTTTTCGAGCTCACTGTAATTAAAGTAATTAAAAAATTACTCTAGTATGCTTGTCATCTTCTGACTGCATGGTAAATTAGTAACATGAAAAAAAAAAATCATGTATCAGATTTTGACCTTTGAACTTTGTTATTAATTCTATGTTCCTCATATATTAATATCAAAAAGTATTTCATTGTCTTGTGCTTACTTCTTCCAGGTCACATTTTTTTCTTTTAAATCCCCTCCCAGATATTGATTATGGATTGTTAGGAATGTCTGCTATAGTATCTACATTGTGTGCAGTCAGGTGTGACCTATCAATTCAAAAACCATTTTACTGGATTCATATCTTTTTCTTAGATACTCCCACTTGGGAGTCAGAGACAGTCCTGCCTACTGAAAGAATATTTTCGCCCAATTTTAATGGCTAAAAAAATGCTAGATTTTAAAAAATAGCCAATCTCCAAATATGGCCAAACTAGTCAAAAACATGCTAAAAATGGCCAAAATGTACGAAAACAAGAAATATGCTGAATCTTGCACAAAAAGCACTAAATTAGCAACACCGGTCCCAGACTGTTTTTCAAACAAGACTGACCAACATAGAAAAGGGTTTGTTTTTTTAAAGTATGTGTAAAGTCAAACTTTTTCTTCTTCTATGTTAAGGAAACATAATGAATAAGACATTTCGGAACATCAACTGCTCTACAGTGGTCAGAAAATAATTGTTTTTTTTTTGTTGTTGTTAGCTGTCAGTCTTTATCTCAGTACCAAATATTTGCCAATGAACCGTGCTTTGAATAGATGTAAGTCCTTGGCATGAAATACAGATGCCAAATGATGCTACACCTTGCCCAAAGGTGACCAAGAATGAAGTATTCAGCTTTCATCTAAGTGTGTGAATAATTATACTATTTCAATATTTTCATTTCCACTAACCCTTCAAGTGCCAGAAATGGGAAAAGTTCATTTTTCTCATTTTTTATTAGATGAAGTGTTATAAATAATTGTTATTTTCTAGATTTTTGTGACTATTTTTTTTTACCTTCATCTCAATTTATAAGTTGCTTTTTATTGCCGATTTCTTCCCAGACAACGCTATTCACTCTCTGCCAGAGGGAAATCAGCCTGAGCAAAAAGTTGCGATAAAAGGCAACTAATAAATTAGGATGAAGGTAAAAATTAATCATAAAAATCTAGAATAATAATGAATATAGTCATTTAGTAAAATTGTACATTATTTGGTTGATTTAAAAGTTCCCAGCAGTGTCTTTTGAACGATGTTAGCAAAATCTTTGAAGTACATTTAGATAAGAGTTTCATACACTTTCAGAACCGTTTGCATAAAGTAATAATATTTTTGGGGGGTGAAAATCAGGAATGAAAATAAAATGTATACTTGACAAGCAGGAGACCATCAATCAAAACAGTCAACATAGATCTCTTCAGTTTTCAAGTTGGTCTGGCTGACTATCTATCTATCCGATATATACATAGCCAGCCAAAGCAGCTTGAAAACTGAGGACACCTATGTTGACAGTTTTGGTCGTTGGTTTCTATTTCAGGGAAATGCATTTTGTCTTAATATTGCCTGTAGAAATGTCGGGGAAGTGGTTCTTATATGCCGCCATCATCATCATCATCATCATCATCATCAGCCTTTTAGTTTCTGTCATTGGACCTAGACCTTCCGCAGAATCCACCACACCTCTCTATTGTGGGTGTCAATACTTTTTGAACTTATCTGGTTTGTCACCCCATAATAAATTTTGCCGGCCACAGTTTTGCATATGATCTCTGGGGATCTCAATTATGTGTCATGATGTCCATGGGTTGTCAGCGGATTCTTCCAACATGACTAGACTATTGCCATTTGATATCCCTGACTCCTGTTATTCCTCCGGTATACTGCGCTGTTTCATGATCTATTCTCTCATGTTGCATGCTTCTCAGTCTGAGGGCCAATCTTTTGGTTAGGTTCCATGTTTCAGCTCCATAGGTGACTATTGAGAGAATGCATTGGTTGTAGACAATTCTTTTCAAAACTAAAGGGATTTTCTTGTTCTTAAAGGTTGAGCTTGCTCTACGAAAGCTCGCCTTCCTAGAGTGATTCTTTGCTAGACCCTTTATAAAAGCAATTATTGATTTGAGAAAAAACAAATCAGCTAGCTTAATTAAAATGGAAATATTTGATTAGATAGTAAAAAATATTTCTCTCATCAAAAGAGGAAATAAAAGACAAAAATGGAATGGTTTTGATATTGTCTGAAGTCGACTTTTTCTCTACTGTAACAACGACAATCCTCACCTAATTTAGTGTCTTCACTGCTTTAAGCCAAATAGATATATATAAAATCAACATTTCCCAAACCACAATTCAAAATCATGACCTAGTGATCAGCAGGTGGCTCTTTCACCGACTGAGCCAAACTGATAAAAAGAAATTTTTGTAACAAATACACATGGGCTTATTTCATTCTAGTTATAATAAATAAATGCATTTATATTAAAAATATACTTTTTCATATAATTTTCTATCTATTATACACTATGCTGAACCAGCAGAATTGCCTATTTGGCAAAGTTTCAACTTTTTTACAAAGAATAAATAAGTATGTAATTCTAATTTGATAAAAGTTTTATTCATCAAAACAAGGATATAAAACCACTACTTTTTTACAATCAAAAGTTTATCTAAATTAAAAGTGAAATCAAACTTTTATTACAAACAATAAATGAATATATGGTTTTAAATTTTCTAACAAATATGAATAAATACATGATTTTGATTTGGTCCAAATTTCATATAATCACAACTGGGATAAAAACAAATATTTTTTATGCTCAAAAGTATGTGTAATCAAAGTGAAAGCGAACTTCTTTTTACAAAAATATGTGTGGATTTCCTTGATTCAGCATAACATAAATATGTTCAAAACTAAAGTTGAAGTAATCATCTTCACTTGGAATAGAAGGAGTAGATTTTGACACTGCAGCAGCCAGGCTTGTTATTATTTTAATAGCTGCTTATATAACCTGTGATATCACAGGTAGGATTAATCAAATAAATAAACCAAAATATCATCTTGATTTATTTACTTTTGTTTAGATGAAGCATATTAGATGGAGCAGGAAAAAAAAACTTATGCTGTATACCGATACCTCTGGGAATTTCCAACAAGATGAAGTCAATATGAACTAATAAGAACATCAATCTCGAAACAAGAAAAAAAATCTGAAAATGCTATGCATGGAGTACCTTAGACTTTGGAACAGAGTCATAGATGGTAACAACAACACTTGCAAAACATATGGAAGCGTTTGAGATTTGGTCGTATGGAATAATATTGAAAGCGTCATGGACCGAAAAAAAAAGCAACATGCAAGGAAGGGCTTCAAAGAACGAATGAAGGATGAAAAACTGATCAACGTTTTCAGGTAAAGAAAACTAAGATATTTTGAGCAACTGATAAGACTGAATAACATTTACAGAACCCTTCTAGATGGATATATTGGTGGGAAGAGAAACAGAGGCCGTCCAAAGTGTGACTGGGATGACTACATCAAAGACTGGACCAGGTTTCGGTATATGGATGTGCGATAGGAACAGCAACAGGCGGGGAAAAGTGACAGGCAACAGTATCATTCAATGTTGAAAGACACAGAAGAAGAAGAAGAAGAAGAAGAAGAAGAAGAAGAAGAAGAAGCATCGTTGTCAACTATTAATAATTTTTGACTAGTATTTCTTTCATCTAATTTTAGTTGCTTTTCATGGCAACCACTCAGACTGTCAGTCTACGGCCGTTAGTAAAACAGTGCAGCTTTTATAGGATGATTATGGCTGTAAAGGGATGGTTCGAGAAATTGTGATGAGAGTCACTGAAACTAAGATCAAGAGAAATACCGGTCAAAAGTTGAGATGAAAAGAAATACTGGTTGAAAATTGAGAAGAAAAGAAATACTAGTTAAAAGTTGAGATAGAAAGAAATAATAGTTAAAAGTTGAGATAGAAAGAAATAATAGTTAAAAGTTGAGATGAAAAGAAATACTAGTTAAAAATTGAGATGAAAAGAAATACTAGTTAAAAATTGAGATGAAAAGAAATACTAGTTAAAAATTGAGATGAAAAGAAATACTAGTTAAAAGTTGAGATGAAAAGAAATACTAGTTAAAAGTTGAGATGAAAAGAAATACTAGTTAAAAGTTGAGATGAAAAGAAATACTAGTTAAAAATTGAGATGAAAAGTAATACTAGTTAAAAATTGAGATGAAAAGAAATACTAGTTAAAAATTGAGATGAAAATAAATACTAGTTAAAAATTGAGATGAAAAGAAATACTAGTTAAAAGTTGAGATGGAAAGAAATACTAGTTAAAAATTGAGATGAAAAGAAATACTAGTTAAAAATTGAGATGAAAATAAATACTAGTTAAAAGTTGAGATGAAAAGAAATACTAGTTAAAAGTTGAGATGGAAAGAAATACTAGTTAAAAATTGAGATGAAAAGTAATACTAGTTAAAAATTGAGATGAAAAGAAATACTAGTTAAAAATTGAGATGAAAATAAATACTAGTTAAAAATTAAGATGAAAAGAAATACTAGTTAAAAGTTGAGATGGAAAGAAATACGAGTCAAAACTTACATTCTCTCTCATAAAGACTTGTGGCAGGGAAGAGAAATAAATCACTGTTTGTATTTTAACACTAACTGCATTTGAACCCAGTAAGTGGAGGCAAGGTTGTGTCTTTTATCATAGCTACCCACTGACTTTGCAGCTACTCAACCAGCATTACACTTAGACTAAATCATTTTTTGCACTAAAAAAAAATAATTCTGGTAGTATGGGAATTAAGTGATAATTAAACATAGAATTATTACTATTTTCTTCACCTTGGATTTATTTTAGCAAGTTCCAGTATTCAATCTGTTTGTTATAAAATGAAAATCATGGGAAAAAAAAGATTTTCAGGGGCCAGGAATTATTGCAAATATTACAGATAGAATAAAGCTATTATACTTATGATGTAAGTGCATTACTAATTGTTTTACTACAAAAATGCACTGAAAATCAGGAAAAGGGTTTATCAAGGGTCAAGAATGAATGCAAGCATTACTGAACAGGGCTATTATTCATATAAAATAATTATCTTAAATGATTCTACAAGAGAAATACATTGGAAATCAAGGGAAAGGATTGCCAGTTGTCAGGGATTAATACCAGTTTTACCGACAGACTCCAGCTATTACATGTGTAATCTATGGGCAGAGATCATCTGGGAATTTTTTTCTGAGGTATAAAAGACATTCTGACAACTGACCAGTGATATGAATAAACTGTGTATGTTTATATAGCAAGAATGGAATTTTTCATATAAGGGACTACATCATCACAACACAGTTAAATGAAAATTAAGCTAAGGGCAATCTAATGAAATTTCTATGAAATATCAAGATGACATTGCTATCAAGAGCTGAGAGAGAGGAATCAGTGGTTGATTTTTATTAGGCAGGTAATATGGGAAATAAATGACAAGCAAGCAGATCAGATAAAAAGGACATGATTTGCAATTTTCTTTATAATACTTAAAGAAAAAGATTGAAATATCTAACATAAATCTTGAGAAGTTATCCTACTTGATTTAAGATTTGATTTTTTAAACATGAATTTGAGAATTGAACCCTTAAGTGTTAAAAAAGACCCTAATTCTTGCTAATCTTTCTGATATTTTAAGAAAAGAATTAAAATGTCGAACATAAACCTTGAGAAATTAATGCATTCCATTTGAGATTTGATTTTTTAAGTACAGATTTAAGAGCTAAACATTCAGATATTAAAAAAGGCCCTATTTTTTGTTTGTTTCATTCTTAAGGACACAATGAAAATATCCAACATAAATCTTGAGTTAGTTGACCTGAACATGCTTACAAAAAGCAAAATAAAATTGGCTGGTTTTACAGTGCTGTGTCAACACTAATGAGCTAGTCCCAAATAACTTTTGTTGGTTTCCTGGATCCTGGATCCGATCAGTTCTTCAGCTTCACTTTAACAATTTCTTTATGGGGTGGGATTGCTAGCCTCAACTTTAACTTTTCATGTTATTCTGATCCATAGCTGGAGAGAGGACTGGATTACACTTCTGAATTTGAATTTAGAGTTGTTCTTTCTTGTAGACTAGTTGCCAACCAAAACTAAAGAGTCAAGTCTGTCCTATTATTTTATCCATAGCTAAGAGAAGTGACAATTTCATGCCTTTCTCGATTGAAGTGAATGAAAACAGCCTTGGCCAGAATTGGAACTTGGCCTGCCATTCCCAATGCCAATAGCCATTATGCCACTCCAACCTCCTTTTGAGGGTTTATAAGCAAAAAAATAGTTTAGAATCTAATTTTTTTTTTTTGAGTAAAAATAGTAATAAATCCATTTGAATGAATTACAGACTTTTCAAGAAGTAAAAATGGCTGATTTTTCCTGATAGAAAAATAACATGTGTTAAAAGATGAAAATTCTGAATTAATCAACCATAAAAATTTCTCCAAATGATGTACAAGAATTTGCATAAAATGGAAGCAACAGTTAAGCAAGTTCAATAATCATTCGAGTGAATATAAAACGAATAATGAATCAACGTCAAATACACGTGTTAGTTTACTTGCTTTTTCTCGTTATTCAAAACATCCAATCATATGGCCTTGTACGTCATGTGACCAAGCACATCTTTTGCAAAGACTCCTGGGTATTAAATCAACCGCGAGGGATTAACACCATCTGACAACTATACAAAAAAAAGTATTTAACTCTGACAGCAGAATCTTGTATTGATCCATAACACTGTGTAAAGAATGTGCCACCATTGCTGTG
The DNA here is from genome assembly GCA_963457665.1 of Thysanoteuthis rhombus. NCBI lineage: Eukaryota > Metazoa > Mollusca > Cephalopoda > Oegopsida > Thysanoteuthidae > Thysanoteuthis > Thysanoteuthis major. The sequence goes on from OY735229.1 coordinate 39,975,246, forward strand.
ACATTTCATTTTAATAACATTATCATCATCCGAGTCAGTTTAACTTATCTCGTGAAGAGACATCAGATTTCTTTAGCACTTTAGTCTAAATCTATCCATTTTTGGTTAACTTGGGTTTCTGTGCTTTCACTCTAACTTGAATTCTACTAATTGCATTGGGATTTTCGGACAGTTTCCTGACTTCTTATATCATGCAATTCTTGCTTTCATGATTTTGAATCTCACGAGCAAGGTCATAGTATTTTTCCTTATCTTCCCATCTTTCTGAATTTGTCTGAGTCTTAATAACTACTACTTTTTCTAAAAGATACAACAAAATCTATATCATCTCCTTTTGTAAGCAGTCTTTGAATTATATTTCTATTAAATTGTCAACCATTGTTAATCTTTGACTTGCATTTCTTTGTATAGTTTTGAGAAAAATCATTAAGATTCAAAGAGTTTTTTTCAGATGCCTTTGGTAACAGATGAAAATCAAAGAAGCAGCCTATATTGACATGGCAGCTGATTGTATAAGTCAGACAAGCGCGGAGTTAAGCTTAATATGGCTTCCGCTACCCAAAAAGGCCATGGTATTGAAATCCAGATCTAAGAAGGAAATGAAAGGAAAACACCCAAAGCCTACCCTTATAATTGTTCCTACCATTGGAGAGAAGAAACCTGTTTATCACCATCACCCATAGGTAGTACAAATGAAGAAAGCCGAAGAATGGACCGGATGAAACATCGCGTTAACAGTGCAAACAAGATATTCAATTGTCTGAAACACTCTCCAATCAGCATTTCTTTCAACCTAGATTCATTACCTTTTCCCTGCAACTACTAAGACCACCAGTTTACAGCAGTTAGTAAAAAGCGCAGACTAGTTTTTTAATTTGTACTGTTTACTAAAGTTAGGATGAGAGAAGTACTGGTAAAAAATTAATAATGCATGATAAGTTGGACTGATTCTCTCCTTTGATTCTCTAATACAACATTTGATCAGTACTCTTAACATTTTCAAAGTGTGTTATGGAATGACTCGCACATTTCCTAAAGCACTGCCATTCCTACCCACTCATTCCTTTGTTGGCTTTCTTCCTAGACCAGATCAGTTTAAGTATATCATGTCCAGTTTGACCTACCTCTACACAGTCAATTTTTGCCTGTATCAATATTTTCATTGGCTTCTTTTTCTATAAGAGCTGTTCGAATAGGGAGGTTCCCAACCTTAAGGTCATACCCAACTTTTGTCAATAGGATTACCCTACTTTCATTTGAGTAAGTTGCAAGGAAAATTCATTTCAAATCATTTTTTTTATTCAGAACATAATTAGACGTCTTTATATCAAGAATTGGTTTACTAGCAAGGAAAAGCCAGATCTTTATTTGCACAGATATACACCATTTTGCATCACACTTCCACACAACCTTTAAGCCCTGAAAATTCACCATGACTTTTATCTTTACCTAATAGCCTCATCCCCCTCTTGAACTACCTAAATTACCCCATTGGGGGAAAAAAACCCCCATTGTGAACAACTGTTCTAATTCATCGGTTCTCACGGTTTTTATCAATGATTTGTTTCTAATTCAGAATGTTTCAACCGGTCCATGACAACCTAATCTGTTGTGCTACAATGATATTGATATCATACTATTTATTTCATCATTATGCTGCTTGTTTGTGTGTACGACTGTTATGCTTTCAGATTGTTATTTGTCCTCCTCATACCTTTCATCCTTTCTCTTCTATCTCCCAACCCACCATTTTGCAATGCAATGAAGAAGTAAGGATTGAATCCACTCACGAATGCTTGCATATATAGCCTACTGACTATTAACCATTGCGCTATGGCAGGTGCCATATTTCAATCTGTCTGCTCAGTCTGTTCCTATCAGCTCATCTATCTCCCTCTCTCTTCCTCTATCTCTCTTTCCCTATATATATGTATATATTCATATATATATATACGTATATATACAGATGTATATGTCAATATGTTTTTACATATATATATATATATTTACATATATATATATATATATATATATATATATATGACGGGTGCCATATTTTAATCTGTCTACTCAGTCTGTTTGTATCAGCTTGTCTATCTCCCTCTCTCTTCCTTTATCTCTCTTTCCCTATATATATATATGCATATATTTATGTACATATATATATATATATATATATATATATATATATATATATGTACATGTCAATATATTTATATATACATGAATATATACATATATTTACATATACATATATATATATATACGTATATATACATTTGTATATGTAAATATATATGTATATATACATATATATATATATATATATACATATATATACATTTGTATATGTAAATATAATTATATATACATATATATACATTTGTATATGTAAATATATATATATATATATATATATATATATATATATATATACATTTGTATATGTAAATATACATATATATATATATATATACATATATATACATTTGTATATGTAAATATAATTATATATACATATATATATATGTAAATACATACATATGAATATATATGTTCATATATATATATATATATATATATATATATATATATTTATATAAATATGTATATATATATATACATATATATATATATACATATTTATATAAATATATATGTGATGTGAATAAACAAGTGAAAATGTACTAATAAATATAATATACCAATCCTCTAAACCTATGTACAAAGAGGTATTATGTATAATTCATATATACGCAAGCGGAATTTCTTTCTTTTACCTGTATGCATACATACATTGTGTGTGTATGTGTATTAGTGTTTACATATATTCATTGTGTGTATATTTGTGTCCGTGTTTACATACATACATTGTGCGTATACGTGTGTTTATGTTTACTAATATACATTGTGTATGTGTGCGTGTATGTGTGTATGTTTAATATGCCACTCTCTTTATTCTGATAGTTTCTTTGATTGCGTAGTAAACACTTCCAACCAAAATATCTCTCGTTTGATGTTAGCTTTTGCATCCAAGTGTTTAACATAAACCAATTTTCTGTGCCTCCTCACTCAAAATCTTCATGCACCATCAAAGTGGGAAGATATTTACCAAGGACCACCAAGACCAGTAAATAAAAATATTAATTTCTGTTCCTCTTTCTGATGTTCAAAAGGACACAGTCAATTTGTCACGGCTCTATAAAACAATGCCAAATATCAGGGTTTGCTGCGATGAATTCGTAGAATGCGTTTCAGATGTGAGCAATCTATTCTTTCTGTTATCAGTTCGGTTTTAAGGTTGCTTTATTGAATTGTCAGGCAATTGATAGTAAGATTATTAGAGACGTCTGCGACTCCTTACGAGAGGCTTCGTCCGTCCGTCCCCGTATTGTTTCTCAGCTGTTTGGCGTCAGATTTACTTTAAACTTGGTAGAAAAGTGTCCCTTGATAAGATGCTTCTTACCCTCCAAAATCTTCCACCTCAGGGTCACGTGATCAGGCAATAATAGCGTTCAAACTTTATGCTTTAAAATCGATTTTCCTCAGCCGTGTCGAGTCGGATTTACATGAAAATTGAAAAGAAAGGCGTTCCTTGATAAGACACCTCTTACTCATAAAAATATTATCCCACTCAGTGTCACGTGATCTGACAATCGTAGAGTTTAAATTTTATGTTTTAAAATCGATTTTCTCAGCTGTTTTGTGTCGGATTTACTTGAAACCTGATGGAAAAGTGTTCCTCGATAAAATGTTTCTCACCTAAGATTATATTCTTCTAACGCCCTATGTGCTGAGAACTGCTATGAAACCGGCCTTAACCAGTCACAGAAGCAAAAGATGTGACAACAATAATGAGACTTCACTATATATAATGATAGAACTATAAACGTTAACAGGCCAGGTATTATGATTGAAGACTTTAAAGGAAAAACGTGCATCTCAGTAGATATGGCTGTCCCAGAGGAAAAAAATAGCATTGTTTTCAAGGGATTCGAAAAAAGTCCCAAAATGTAAAGACCTTGAAATAGAAATCAGTAGAACGTGGCAACTCAGGACCAAAATAAAGCCGATTGTTGTTGGAGCCCCTGGATTACTCAGAAAAGGGACAAATGAACTCGTCGACAAAACACCTGGAAATCCCAGCATACATGAAATATGGAAAATAGCTCTTTCCTTTACTGCACACATCATTAGAAAATCATTGACAATGTGAATGTATGTATTACACCTAGCATACATCATTCTATGTATATATAGAAGTGTGTTTGGAAAAATGTCGTATCATTTGGATATGTAAAAGTGCCCCCCCCCACTCACACACAGACGGACACCTTTTTGCTGTTTTTTGTTAGTTTTTTCTCTCTCTCTGAAGCTCGGACTGTCATAACTTATTTAGATTGCCAACCTTAGGTCCCTGGCTGAGACCCGGCTGGTGACTTACATAAACTGAAATCAAAGCCAATATTAATAATAATAATAATAATAATAATAATAATAATAATAATAATAATAATAATAATAGAGCTAGATGTTCTGAGTGGAATGTCTTCGTTTTGCGCCCAACTCAAGAAATTGAGATTCTTCATTTCTCGGTGAAGTGCTGTCAAGAGATAAGTGAAATGTACGGCGAGACATGGCCAACGCTGTTCAATCTGTTCAAATTTCCCGAACATTCCTGTGATACTTGTGTGTCAGTGTATAAGAGAATTAACAAGTATACATAGACATATACTCGTATAAGCCTCGATACATACGTGCATGCATATTAATGTATTGAAGTATAAACTGCGTAGATCTATGCTTATTCAAATATGTATACATAGTGTAGACAATAAGTTCTAGTCTATTCTACACAAACACACACAGAAAACAATATCACCACAAGTCAACACATACCGGCATTCAAGTACACGCACACACATACATAGGCAGATTCCCATATCAGAACTTTTCACATAAACCAACATGCAATTACAGATACATAAACGCACACATAATTGAAAGCATACACATACAGAAAAGTTCGCAATTAAACACTCACATATACACACTCATAGATATCTACATGCCACTTTCTAATGGATCCGCAAACGTGTACATTTATGTATTTGAAGAATCTGGTAGAACATGTGCAAAGCATTGGTAAATGAGACGGTTGAACGGATTTGCCCACACACTATGCCCAGTTAACTCAATCAGCAGACCGAGTATTGACATTAATGTCTTGTGGGAACCACCGATTAGGAAGGAGCGGGCGATTAACTCTAGATTCTGTGGGTTTGGCACGAGAGAAGCTAGCGCCAGCAAAGCTCAACGGGAGGTCGTATGATCAGCGCAAAGGGCCAGGGGGAGATAATCCCAAGAAAGATGAGGAGACGAGCATGGAAGAGAATGTGCATGCTTCCCGCCGCCCGGAACCAGATACGACATTCAAGAATACAACGGACGCCCGAGGGATGCTGGAGGGTACACGACCGAAACGTTGTTGAAAAAAAAACCGAACACACCACATACAATGCGCAAAGAAATTGATACTGAATAGTTGATTCAGAGGCTGAGTTTCATCAGCGGGACACAATCTGTCTGAAACTATAAAGGTTTTCTACGAGTCTTGTGTTATTCTTTCGAGGATGTTTTTTCACGTTCAAGATAGCATAACAAAAGAGAATTTTGAACCTGGCTTGAAATATGTTTTTTTTTTCCCCCAAAATGAGATTCTGATGAGGAAAACTAACCATCTCGTTACATCTCTGTCAACTCAAAATCAAATCCCTCCTCTCTCCATAAAGGTGTATCCTAAATCACCGGTCATATCTATAACTTTATCCTTTATGTTAATACAAAATATTCGAGCATGTTTTTTTTAATAAGATATTTCATTCATGTTGATTCACAGCATCATTTTTCAGTTATCAAAATATTTTCATCGGCTTTTAATGACCTTACGTCCTCTTTCAGCTAATATGAGTCGTTCCATAACAAAAGAATGATCCAGGCCTTAATTCAATGAATTCTTCGGGTATTTTTTTTTTCAATATAAGCTCGTTGAAAATGCTGGTCCCGAAAGTAGGGCCACATGGATAGATCAGGAGAATAAGTGATGCCTTTCAAGAAGCATTAACATTTTTGCAGTAACATTTTTCCGAGGTCCCGGTAATTAGTAACAAAGAATTCTCTTTGAATCCCCTTAACACAGAAAATACCCTTTTTTCTTGAGTGAATTCCACTAGGGTTGAGATGTCGAAAGATGTGCTGGATCTACTCTTGACTTTCTTCATTCTGTTTTCTCGTAGTCAATTCATTTTTCATCATCATATCGATAAAAAAACAAAACAAAACATTTCCCTACCGAAATCACGACCAAGTAATTGCAAGGTGGAACTTTTACCAACTGAGCCGAATTGATGTATCTATATCTGATATATCTACGAATTTATTTGTTATATATTACAATACTCGTGTTCCAGTGATCATCCTCAGTTGAAAAAAAAATTGCGGGGTTTGACCCTGCAGCAACCCAGCGGGTTGTCCCCGTGACCCACTTCCCCCTAAAGACCTTGCTGAAGGCCTCCAAAAGAAAGAAGTGCTCAATATACTTGGAGATCAGCATAGCTGAACAGGGTAAACGTTGCTCAACTGCAGTGATCGTGCAAGAGACAGTGTAACCAATGCGATTTGGCTGTAACTAATTCTATATCATGAATCCCTTAAACCTGGAAGAAAAACTCTTATTAAGTAAATCACCAGTGAACAAGTTTCTAGAACGACGCATTGGAATAGAAAAGATCTTTTTTTTTTCTTTGGCGGATAAGAAAATTGATCAGTTATTTTGTTGCATTACAACACCAATCCTCAAGTTGCAAATCTGACGCAACAAACAATCACAGAGAGCTGGGATGGGAGGTTCTCACTTCCAGATTATAACTTTTCTTGCTCAATGAAACACTCCTTGTCTGGTCGGCAGTTTCAACGAGTTCAAAATATCCCAAACTTCCATTAATTGACTGAATTAAAACCGGAATCGTTGTTTTATGATGAAAAACATAATTTAGCTGAAAGGTGGCGCCAGGTCATAGAGAGCCGGGGAAAATACTTTGATGATTGAATAACGAGGCAATAATTGTTGACACCTAGTCTTAAATTGTCCGGATTCCTCAGATTAAGTATCGTCATTATTAATTTTTGACCAATTTCGTCTTCCATCTTTCATTCCTTGCGTGTTTACATCTAGTAGTGGTATTGGATATAATAGTCTTGAGTTATTTTCTTAGACGAAGCAACGTCAACATTAATTCCTGACTAATTTTTTCTTTCATCGTATTTTCACTGTATGCTTACGCCTAGTAGCAGTATTGGATGTTATATTTTTAATTTATTTTAATTTCTAAGATGAAGCATAGTCTTTATAAGTTTTTGATTAGTTTTTGTTCATTCACCTTATTTTCATTGCTAGTTAACACCATCCTAGTAGTAGTATCGGATGTAATAGTGTTGGGTAGGCTGAATTTCTTATATGAAGCATTGTCATTATTTACTTTTGACTATTTTATCTTCTTTTGTTGATTCTATTGCATAGCTCAAGTCTTCTCGCAGTCTGCGATCGTGAAGTGAACTGCATTGATCAGATATGAGGAATTAACTTCTGATAAAATTATCGATCGCAACAACTAAACTCCCACCTCCTTCCACTTCATGGAACACTTCTCGTTGGTCTGCAGTTCCAGCAATTTAAAATCCCTTGAAGAGTTCATCGAACCAAAACCGGATCGTTCTTTCAAAGTGGAATGGTATCAGTATCATTATAACTACCCCCGGAACAATTGCTTCATGTGACAACTCTCCCGGATAACGGCCCTCAAGAAAAATGACTCCCGACAATTCCCCCACGGGTGTGATCATTTTCATGACCAACAACTTAATTTCAATATACTTTAACTTAAGCTTCACAGTTGCTTCGCAATTTATTGTCCAGGACTAGATAGGCAATTCAGATGTTTTTTCTTCTTCTTAGAATTTGTGCGTCCAGTGATGACAATAGTTGGATTTAAAATTTTTTTTGTCTTTCAGTCTTCAGTGGTGCCAATTAAGATGCTTTTTTTTCTTTTAATTTTCCGAATCCCAGAGTAACTTCCAGAATCGAATAATTGAAAAATCACCCCTAAATTGGCAACACTTGAAAGAAGTAATTGGGTTGGGGGTAAATGTAGGGAAGGGGATTATCGGGGGTTGGAATTACCCGGGGAGCATTTATTCTAAAACCCATAGGATAATAGAAAGATTGGGAAAATACTCTTGATAACTGAATAATGATATTACGAACTTACATGAAAAGACGTTTGTCAAGACACATTGGAAACTTTAGTATTTACCCAATATAAGAAGTTAGTAAGTCTGTTTGGTTGGTTACTTAGTAGGTGAGCTGATGTAGACAGATTGCTGGTTGAAAAGAAAGTTAATATGACGGAATAAAAGACAGTAAGGCCAACTGATTAACTGCTTTTCCCACTTTACAAAACTTTCTATGAATCTTTCGTGGTTGTGGAATGCAATGAATTTACGAACTTCTAAATGTACGCTTTGGACGTTTTTTTTTTTTTATTAAGAGACCACTCGAAGATGAGTATTTGAAGAACTAACTGTTTTAGCGGACTAGATAGTCTCTGAATGCAAGAACAGAGATAAGAAAAGAGCTTTTGTCAGTGAATATACAATCAGCATTTTATCCGTTTTTAAGCATGTAGGGATATAAGCGCGATGATGTCGTAATGTATTTACTTTCACACGTACAAGCATAAGCACAATATTTCCTTTATTAGTGAATGTATGTATGTGTGTGTGGGTGAGTATGTACGTGTTTATGTGTACTGAATTTGAATGTGTTCATATAAGTAGGTAAAGATCTGAAAGCAAAATGACTGGCATTGAGCCTTCAGTACATTCAAGGGATTTCCATCTGAAGCTGTCAAGCGTTTATTTCTTTTACCAAATTTATCTATAGATACATAAAACGAACACGCACTCACACAAGCACGCACGCACACATCCATATGTTCATGAAGATGTAGACATCATAGAAATGTGTTTGAATATATATATATATATATATATATATGTGTGTGTGTGTGTGTGTGTGTGTGTGTTTGTATAAGGTGACATCAACTTTTAAAAATATGTCAAAATGTAAATAAAATATGTAAGAAAATACGTAGGTATTTATTACTCTACGTATGCATTTACAAAAGGGTATATATCCGTTTAAGACACACACACACACACACACATATATATATATATGCACATGTGTGTATGTGCGTGTGCATGATATGTGTATATGTGAGATGACTTTTTTAACTTGCATAGATATATGCGTTGAATAGAGACAATAGGTCTACATATCTATCAATTTCTCTCTATGTATATTATATATATATATATATATATGCATGTATACATAATTATATGAGTGTTTATAAATGCACAAACACACACACACACACACACACACACACATATATATATATATATATATATATATATATATATATATATATATATATAAGCATGTGTGCATAATATTTAGATGTACATATCTACAATTAGAGCTAATATATTCAGTGTAAATTTGAGAGGATAGATACGATGACTACATTGTATTTTTGAATTCCAGGTACACACACAAAATACACACAAAGACGTGCATACATACACAGAAACATATATGCACATCTGGTCTAGAAAGCCTCAAACACTGAATGTATAAAAACAATTTCTTCTCCAAAATTTTATGACATTCCCCTCAACTATCTCCCAATATCCGTTAATGTAACTTCTAATCTTCTCAGTGGGTTTTATGCTTTACACAGAATTCGATATCACGGTTCTATTTACGAATGATGTTTTCGTTGAGATCATCAGTTGTTTAGTATGGAACCGTTTTGAGGATTAAGAACAAATACATACACAGGATGAGCGTAAAGTCTTTCCCTGGTTGCAGACTTATCAACCAAAATCTATGCTCTGCACAGCCATGATTTATCATTAATTATATCACCTAACCAAGAGAGAGAGAGAGAGAGAGAGAGAGAGAGAGAGAGAGAGAGAGAGAGAGAGAGATGCAAATCGAGAACCATGCAACGTGCACATGAAAGAATTATGCAGGGCCTCACGTGGAGAGACCACAAGACAGCACAGTACATCCGAGATAAAAGACAAGAGTCTGGGACATCATAGAATCCATTAAAAAGCTCAAATGGCGGAGGGCTGGCCATGTTGCAAGAATGGCCGACAACCGATGGACATCGCGACTCACGACTTGGATCCCCCGAGATCACATGCGGAACTGAGGCCGGCAGAATATTAGATGGAGAGACGAGCTAGACAAGTTCAGGAAGTACTGGCTCTGCGACGCCCATAATAGAGAAGTGTGGCAAATCCTGGGGAAGGTCTATGTCCAACGACGGACGTTGAAAGACTGATGATGATGATGATGATGATGATGATGATGATGATGATATCACAAACATACTATGCGCTAGTCATGAACCTCAACAATTGCTCTTTATGTCGCCCAGAGAACAAGCAATACTTGAATCCACTCCACGTGTTCATCAACATCTCTTCAATAAATGTCGCTCGAGCATAGTATATCCTTATCTTCGAAGTCTCAATATCAGGAACTTAAGTCTTTGCCCTTGGTATATCCCCATAGAAAAAGGTCATGAGTGGTAATATCTGGTGAGTGAGGTGGAGAGATTGAACAGATATACAAAGAGTGATAAAACGATAGTCCTTCATTAGAATATGTTTGATTAAAGATCCTAGACCGAACAATTTTATTTAATTTCAAAACAATATATATATATATATATATATATATATATATATATATATATATATATATATATATATATATATGCACTATGAGTTAGGTGTGGTCTTAGAGGTATAGTGCTGGATACATCTTTTGTAAAAATAGAGCTGGTATAATTGTTATATCTATGGTTAACAAAACAAATTTGTTTCCGAATTCTATCTTGAAGCGGCATCGTAACGAAATGATTACTCAGAATTAGCTAGTTTCACTTTTGCAAGTTGGTTATCTCTCTCTCTCCCTCTCTCTCTCTCTCTCTCTCTCTCTCTCTCTATATATATATATATATATATATATATATATATGTGTGTGTGTATATATGTGTGTACACATATATGCATACATATATATATATATATATATATATATATATATATATATATACATATATATATATATATATAACAGCGCGTACAAACCGAATATCGTTGGAATTTTGCGCTATCCTTGATGTTTACATGGAATTTATGTCCAGTTATGTTTTTCGTGACCAAACCCACCGAACCTTTCCACACCACCTCGTATATATATATATATATATATATATACACACACAAGTTCAATTAAATGAATATTTCATGTAACTGATACGCCCACCTATGACCCACACAGGTATCTATGTGCAACCCCACCAGGGCGGAATGTGACATAAAGTCGAGTTTAACATGGAGGCCCACCCGCGAACATGTAGGTAATGATAAAATTGCATGGGAAATACTTCTGGTGTCAACATTCACCAGATCATGAATACCGCCATTTTCATCAAGAAAATATTCATGTTTATATATCTATATAGTATTCCAAAAAATCTATTGGGCTTACCTTGTGAATAACTACATAAAAAAAATAAATTCTTCCTTTCATTTCCCCATCTAACAAGGCATACATTCACATTTTATTCATTCATTCATGAATTAGTGGATTCACGAACTCACACACACACACACACACACACACATACAAATATATTATGAAGTAACGAATTGCTATACAAACACGTCTATGTTTCTACCCAATAGTGAATCCTCACTTCATCATATTTTAAATCCTACTTCACATCAATTTAATGTTTAATGTTGTAATGTTGAATGTATCGAGCACTTCATGAAATAAACCCACCGCAAATCGGATATTGTTTTATATTATATTATATTCTTGATTTGTAAAATATGTATATATA
>OY735229.1:39989998-40037498 GCA_963457665.1 Thysanoteuthis rhombus
AAAGAAGAAATGAAAATAAAGATATAATAAGATACGAGCGACAAGAAGTTGCGCCAAAGAGAAAAGACTTGAAAAAAAAAAAACAAAAAATGAAACCCAAACAAGCAAAAAAAAAAAAAGAATAAAAAAAACCAAAAAAACAAAATGTACCACGTGTTTCTGTTGACACTTTTCCGTCGGGTCTTTCTGTACAAAGTTGCAGACGGTCATTCGGCGGCTCGTTGGTAATTGAAAAAAGGCCTGTACACATGTCGGTTTTAGTACGACTAGGTACAAAGGACATATACATCAGTGATTCCACTCCCTGTCGGTGATGAAGAAAAAGAAGAAGAAGAAGCAGAAGCAGCCCGGTTGGTTGGATGGGTGTGGAGAATATCCCATCTTACCTCATTCCAGCATCCGGGGCTTCTCCCATTTCTCTGAGACATCCCGCGCAGACACAGCACAGTCAGCTGGCACATAAGAGTTAATTACCTACCTACCTATACGTGTGCATCAATGTGCCTACCTGTCTCTCTTTCTCTCTCTCCCCTTACATATATATACATACATACATATATATATATATATATATATATATATATATATATATATATATATATATATATATATATATATATGTACCTACAAGACTATCACTCTCTTCTAATATATATATATATATATATATATATATATATATATATATATATATATATATATATATATATATACGATGCTGTGACACAAACAAACATATAAATATATATATATATATATATATATATATATATATATATATATATATATATATACTTAGCAATGCACCTACCTGTCCATCTGTCATCTTCTATGTATATATATATAAATATATATATATACATACATTACGTATAGATGCAAATATGTTTGCATAATGCAGGCATATATGCCTACGTATATGTATGGATATGTGCAAATCAATGTACCAAACTATCATACTCCCTATCATTTCAGTCGTAAACACCGACACATAGATATGTTTAAAGTTGTAAAGCATACATGAATGTTTATATAGGCAATATATATATATATATATATATATATATATATATATATATATATATATATATATATATATATATATATATATATATATATATATATATATATTCATATTTCGTATGTATACACACAGTTATACATGATTTAGACACCTATACCTTTTTAAATATTTACATTTCATCAGGATACAATTTTGGGATGTATAAATATATATATATATATATATATATATATATATATATATATATATATATATATATATATATATATATATATATATATATATATATCAATACATTATATACATATATCATCAGATTATATATTCATATACACCATGACGTTTATATCATGACATTATACATAAGATCAGATTATTAATGAAAAACATTATCTTATATATATATATATATATATATATATATATATATATATATATATATATATTTATGTGTGTGTGTGTATATGCGTACGTTAATCAATTAGTCCAATAATGAAAAAAACATTTTTTATGAATGATGTGCTACTCCAATGTTCTTGGGTTTTGAATTCGGTGTACAGACATTTGCCACTATCCTTTGAGAGCAGTATGCTTCCTGAGTCCATTTGCATACAGAAGGCAAGTGAATAACAATCTGATCATCGCTAGAGGCGTATCGAAAAATGGATGTCAACATGTTAAAAAAAACAAAAAAAAAACTAAACACCCCCCCCCCCCCCTCTCAAAAGCAAATCTTCTTAAATGGCAAATTTGGTTATCATTTCTACATCAATCTCAAGTGTGCGTTTCACTATCTTGTGGGGTTTGGATAGAGATTAAGGGACATAACTCCGGCTGAATTTCATATCATATTGGAAGTTATCTGTTGCATATCATACCAAGCCAACAGTTTCTAATCATTGGTGATAGGAAATCATTATGATAATCAGTATAAACGTAGTTCCTGGATATCCATTTCCCAGACAACACTTTCCCCTCACAACAACGAGGAAGGGCCAGCTATGTATCCTAAAACTTGCAGCAAATGAGGGTGCTGCTAATCTAGTTGTGTCACATGCAACAGTTTGTGGGACCCCGCATGAAACTGACTTCGTGCCATAATTATCGTCGTGAGAAGTAAGCAATGCTTTTGAACAGTGTCCTTTTGTTGAATAGCCCGAGTCATAATAGGGGGCGAATACAAATACGAATTCTTCCAAGGAAGTTATGTAAATCATTATTCATAGGATGACAAAGAGTTTTTAGTTTATCACCCACATCTCACTCTATCTAACGCGGTGAAGATATACGCCCTTCCCTCGGACAGATAGACTGACTGACCCACTGATTGACCTGCAGACGGACAAACAGATGTATTGACAGTGACTTTATGATACATGCCCTTATCCCGTTATAACACGATCCAATATTTGTATACGCCCTTCTTTCGTAAGGATTGACCTACTGACTGACAGACAGATACTGAGGCAAACAGAATGATATAAAATTGAGGATGTAGTGTGGGCTGATTTGTAACCTGTAGGCACTTTTTATTATAGGCATGAAGTATTTTTTTAAGAATGAATTCTTGATATAAGTATTTAAAATTTTTCTTTCTGCGGTCAGTTGCGTATTTTGCAGACCTGATCTGCAGAAGGCTGGAATATTATTAGAATGCCATAGAAACAATTTATGAAATATAAAAACAACTTTACCCACCGAAGAATGTTTCTCAATATTTTTTTTGTGGAAGCACGTGTGCTCAATAACATACTAGAAGTCTATCACAGTATGGCCATGGGAAAGGTATAATTCTCACAGGAGCCCACTAGAGCTACATTTCAGTCTTTACTGATACACACGATAATGAGTTTCTTTCAAAACTTCAGAGCAAATGTTTGAGTACGATTTAGGTGATGCAAGATTACATGGAGAAGTGATTCGAATATTCCATTGAGAAATTGAATTTTCAGCTTCAAGTAATTCTCAATGAACAAAATCATAATTTGATGAAGTACACAATAAGATAATAATATTTTCAAGGACTTCACGGAACAAAACTATCTTTGATAAGAATTCCTTTGATTCTATTCAATTTGCCCTTCTTCTCCTTCCCCCCTCTCTCTCTCTCTCTCTTTCTCGCTCTAGCTCTTGCTCTCTTCCTCTGAATATATATTGAGATAGAGAAAGAGAGCAAGCGCTATACGTACAGTGGATTCCGATTAAGAGTATCAAATAGCCTTGTGACAAACTAAACGTGTAAAACGAAAGTTATCTTAGTATGGCATAAGGTCACAGTAGTGGGACACCCACTCAGAATTGAGCTCATTACAAAAATAATTGCTATACTACACTGATTTTCAACTCAGGGATTTATAAAAAAAAACAAAAAGAAAAGCAAAACTAAAGCTAGAAGTAACGTTCGCCAATAATCGATGCGTCGTGGAGTGCCTTACCGTTTAGGCTATTGAAACCAATCAGCAATCGTCATTTGAATTAAATGACATAGCTACACCCTTCTTTATATTATTTACTCCATGTCATAGATGGTTCACACCCAGTAGTAGTATTAGATGTAATGGACGTTGTCCGATTTCCTTTGGTGTAAAACTGGTGGAATGATGTCATGGGAGCGGTTGGGGAGTGAGGCCAGAGCTCATTGAAGTGGGGTTTTTTGGGGTCAGTCCTCCTGCGGAGGCTACAACATTAAAGGTATCATGGAAACCAGTAAGCAAAGGGCCATTAAGTTGGCCAATCAGACTACGGGTTGAGCTTCAACGTGTTTATGGATCCGGAGAGGAGAGGCAGTAGCTCTCCCTGGATACAAGCCAAAGTTTGATCAATCCCAGCTGAGTCACCTGGGTGAGAGTATTTGATTGCTGAAAGATCCGAAACACCTAATGACCCCAGGAAACATCACCGATAGTGTGTCCAGTAGCATTACAAGATGTGTGTTGAAAAGCTATAATAAAAACCGTCAAACCAGAAAAGCAGCATTGGTTTCTTCGGTTTTGATGAGGGTTTCGCTGCTTGGCTATGCATGTATATATCACGTGGATAGACCGCGCTAATAGAGGAAGAGAGTTGAAAATTTGAGCGTTTAAACCTTATTATGTAGGAAAAAAACATTTTTTGTTTTTTCGTTTTTCACCCCAAACAGTTTGAGTGGCAGGTACAATTTGCAATGTAAGCTTTTGCTAATGTGATGCCCTAGTTTGTTCCTAGAAGCATTCACGATTGTTTTCTGAAAATTCGAACTTTTTTTCAGTTATCGCTGTCCAACAAAAGTCGGACGAAGTAAGTTATTCATTGATAATCACCTATTTTTCACCGATTTTTTTTTCTAGTGATCACCATAACACAACATGCTGTCAAAAGACTTTGGTCACGTGACGGTTTCTATTGAGTGACCAATCAGACCTGTTGTTACAGTAGTACGTTTAGGGCACCCTACCCGCCGGCTCATCCTCAGGTGTCTGAACTCTACCTAGGAGGGTTACCGGAGCTGACTGGTAGAAAGTCGAGAATTACATTCCCTTGTAGATGAAACAAAGTTCCAAATTTACCGAATGTGTCAGACATCTGAGTGAGACCAGAGAGTACTGCTGTCGAAACATTGTAATAAAGCCAACATAGGCAAGGAGTTTAATTCAAAAGAATCGATGGTAACATAATCAGCATAGTCACGATCATAATGTCCACCATCGTTTCAACTGTATATATACTACAATACTAAACAATGTGTTCTCCGGATAGTCACTTAAAGCTTTGAGTTTTAATGTGGAACCTCACCAAAAGATTGGCTCTTAGTCAAAGATCCATGCAACGTGCACGTTAGAGGGTAATGGCTGACATCACGTGGAAGGACCACGTGATGGCAGCACAGTATATTTGGAGGAAAAAAATATAGAGAAAACTCAAGTGGTAATGGATAGGTAATGGCTTAAGAATGTCTGACAACCGCTGGGCATCAAGATTACTAACATGGATACCCAGAGATCATGTGCGAAACTGTGACCGGCAGAAATTGAGGTGGCCTGATTCTTTAGACAGTTATAGAGAGATTTGGTGAATCTCGGGGAAGGTCTATTCAACGACGGACGTTAAAAAGATTATTATTATTATTATTTGGAATCTCACACCAGTTGCCTGGCGGTAACCGCTGGAGTTTGAGTGACAGCAAGTCTCCTCAAGTCTCCAGCCCTCCTCCCCTAGTAATCATAGGTCGCAGTAATTCTGCGATTAACAGTTTCACACCGGTTGCCCAGTGGTTATCGCTGAAGGCTGAGTGACAATAAGTCTCCTCAGGTCTTCAGCTAACGTCTCCTCTCTTTCGCATATCATGACAGAGCTACAATTCGTTGCAGTACTTATATCTCTAGCACCTTCCTCAGTATCCGTGCAGTTCCCAGTAGTGCTGTGGTCTGTACAGTCTCTATCCTCCTCCTAATCCCGATCTCCTCCAGTCTCTCCCTCAGCGTTTTGGGGACAGTTCCTAGTGCGCCCACTATGACCGGTACTACCCTGGTTTTCATGTTCCACATTTTCCTTAACTCCCTTGCTAGGTCCTGGTATTTTTCTTTATATTTTTTTTATTATGGTATTTTTCCTGGTATCAACAAAATCTTTATTCATTTGGAGTCTGACAGCCGCAAAAAACGGACGTAATTTTGGAGCTCCAAAAAACTATAGTTTCAACGGATGTAATCAAAAATGACTATTTGTTTGTTTATGTAAGCTCTGCGAAAACAACTTTTTTTCTCTCAAACGGATGTAATCAAAAAGATTACGTGCAGGGAAGAAGTTTGAGACTGTACCGAGTACGTTCTACGTTGACGAGGAGGGCCAAAACTGAGCTGCCAGACGAGGTTCAACTAAATCTTTCAACACGTCGAGGGACATTGTTCCGGGGTAATGTTTTACATCCACAACAGATTTAGGGGAAGGCATAACGTCAATCAACATATACCTTACAACCTGATTATGATGATGATGATGATGATCGAAAAGTACATCAACATAAGTAAATCTATAAGAATTTGATGATTTTTCTCTAAAGGTCTTGAGGTGCCAAGGCGTGATCCATTTCCTGTAGAGCACTAAGATTGAAAGATTTCGTTACGTTCGGCGATTCGAGATCAGTCAACTGGTGCTAAACCAACTGAGTTTGCCATCGTGTATCTATCTTTTGATGAGATCTATTACCGAAATATTAATCCCTCTGAGAGCTGTTTCGCACAGTTAACTCCCCTTCTTATCTTCCTACGCCGTCCCTCCCTTGCATCAACGTCTATCCTTCCTCTTACAGAAAACTACTATTTCCGCTATATAGTCTTCTTTTTCTTCACCCGTTCTCGCCCTCTCCCTTTTCCCCTCCCTTTACTTCCTCCCTTCTTTCCTTCTATTTCTCGATCTTTCACTCGATTCTCCGGTCATCGTTTCGCATAGTTTGTCCTACTCCCACTATTCTACTTCCGGTTTCATCCTTTTTTAATTCCTCCCTCCCACTTGCATGTCATTTCCGTTTCGCCTAATGTATTGAACAACCATAGTTATCGAAGATGTCCAATTCTGTTACTTTTTATACGTGCAGGTGTTTGTTTACGTACTTGTGTGTATGTTCCAGTGCTCATGACCAGACCGTCTTGTCTACAGACTACAGAATTGGCACCAGTAGACCCCTTCTAAGAATGTCTTTTTGAACTTTAGATGCCCTTCAGGGGTCTTATTTTGACGGGTTTATTAATGATATCTACATTCTCCAGAGGATTCTCCGAAGTTTTTTTTACTCTATTCTAGTTGTCCTCCAGTGGAAAACGCCGGCGATGTCATAAAATTAATCTATCCTAACCATATTTGTTCTTCAATGGAATTTTTTTTTACATAACTCCAAAATTTGACGCTACAGTTGATCATTTATTAACCGTGATGGCATTTCTTTCTTTTTTGCTCTTCACTTCACCCTCCTTTCCTTTCTTTTTCTTACTTTCCTATTTTTCTTTCCTTTCATATTTCCTTCCTTTCTCTAATTTCCTTCTTTACTTTTACTTTATCTCTCTTTCTGACTTTCTTCGTCTTTTCTCCTTTTCTTTACCTTTGCTTTCTTCGCCTCACCTTTCTTTTTTTCCTTTTTTGCGTTTTTTTTTCTTTATCTTTACTTGGTCACCATTTTCTTTCTTTCTATCTTTCTTTCTTTTTTTCTTTCTTTCTTTCTTTCTTTCTGCATTTTTTTTCTTTTTCTTTCTCTCTCATCTCAGCTTTTCTATTCATTGAAACGTCCATAAGGGTCTCAATAGAATCGACATTTCTCCAAACACTACCAAATCAATATTTGATCTGATTCCCCATCAGAAGCCTACACGAATTCCAACAATGATTTTGAATAAGTCAATGGAGTTTCTGGATATTTTTTTGTCTTTCAATTCTTCCAAAACTGCTAAAGACCAGCCTCGAATGCCACTGGTTTGGGGGCAATTTCCAGTGGATATTCACTATATGCTCTATTGTGATGGCTCCGGATTCAAGCCAGGTTAAATCCCTAGCCATCTACCAAATGCCCCTTAGAGAAAGACAAACTTTTCTAACCAGGTCCGCTTCTTCACCAATTAATCAGGCATTAAACTTCACTGTGTTTGTGAAGAACTTGCGAGGAAAAAAACGTCAAGAAATTCCAGGAAGATCACGTGCAAGATTGTCAATACTGTTAGCGGATCAAATGTAGAATTGATGCAAGCCAAAAGCACTAATTTTATGATTGTGTTTTAATCAAAATTTATCATAGTATTCAGACCCCGTTTACTGTATAAAATAATATTGGGGTTATGATTCTACAATTCATCTTCATTTTGATTAAATTATGTTGAATTTTGATAAAGGCGCAAACTGATTTTTTTTCTTCAAATCTTGGCCACTCTAAGTTTTTTTGGCCACTGATAACATCAATATGAAAGGCTCAATAAAAGGGAAGTCATTTATGCATCAACCCAGCCCCAGCATATTCGAGAGGGGAAACGTAGAACTTGTGTACAGCACTTACTCTACACTACGTGCCCAGGCATAGAAGCTCAAAGTTTTGAAGCTGCTACAACTATTGTCAACCTTGGCCACAGGGGTCCCGAGAGATACATCTTATATGGTAGAATGATCCATCGACGATCTTCTCCTCTTTCCTTTCTCATTGTCATTCAACGGTTATTTTACGTTTTCATTCTTTCCCCTCTTTTCATTTTTTCTTCTTCTTCTTGTTCTTGTTCTTCTTGTTCTTGTTCTTCTTGTTCTTGTTCTTGTTCTTGTTCTTCTTCTTGTTATTGTTCTTCTTCTTCTTCTTCTTCTTCTTCTTCTTCTTCTTCTTCTTCTTCTTCTCGATCCAAGAATGAGAAATATAGATTCCTTTCGCGATTCCCGGGTTTCTATTCATCCTCTGAAACAGAAATCTCCTTCGCCTTTCAAGGCGCGTCAAATTTTTGTTCTATTCGTTGCCAGTCATTCAAGATTCATTCACCATATTTCCAATCAGTTTCAATGGATACACTTTCAAACACCTCATTTCCATCGAGTGAATACTTACGCGCACACTCACTCACACGCACTCACTCGTACGCACACACACACTTTCATGCACGATGTTTATTAATCGCGAACGCGAATCGATAAATTGCTATGATCAGAAATTTCTTTTAGGAGTAAACACATGCATAAATATTGCTGTCTTCACATATATCTTAATACACTCACATATATTTACTCATACACACACACACACACACACTCATATATATATATATATATATATATATATATATATGCATACATACAGTACCTGCCATAGGTATTTGAACAGACAGCCATTTCACTTCTAATCACTTTGGTTTATGAGTCAAGGGACAGGAACGTTACGTAAGAAGAAGGAATGCATTCAATTCTATTGATCTAAACGCTAAATTTCTTGAAAATGATTTTGGAATAGAATTAAACTCTTAAATAAGAAAATGTTTTTTTTCTATCCTTCTAAAATCTTGTTAAAATCTTGTTAAGAATTGATCAAGGAGATTTAAAATGTGAACCCAATTTGCTATGAGGAAGTGTCGGCAAACCAGTAAGTTCATTTGGATCTTCCTTCTGCATGGAATCCATAATGAACCTTGTAATCTAAAATGAAAACAGATTTTGTGATTGTCCTAATACTTACAAGCTATACTTTATATGTTAATCATCATTAATAATGCACATATTTGTGCGTACACACACCCAAATTACTTATTTGGGAGCGCTAAATTACATATTTGGTTGAAGCGTATAATGAGAAAATAGGTAATATATATATATATATATATATAGTACATATGGTACAAATCAAGTTAGCGATATAGCATAATACAAAGCAATCTCTGATGCGTGATAGATTTATTTCATAGAGTGCTCGATACATTCAACTTTATTCTTCAAAAGTCATGTTGTTTTGGAGTAGAACTGGAAATATATAATGGATGTGAATTTGCTACACGTTCATGTTTCTGTCCTCTTTGGGCCTCACCAGACGAATGATTGTATGTGTTTTTAGATTCTAGTTTGGTGAATTCAAAATTCTGCAGAAACATAATCTTGTTAGTGTAGCAAATCCACATCCTATTATATATATATATATATATATATATATATATATATATATATATATATATATATATATGTGTGTGTGTGTGTGTGTGTGTGTGTGTGTGAGTCACATGTGTGTCAACGTGCAGAAGGTTTGGGCATGGTCGAAGAGTGTGGAAAACTCTTCTTTTGCACGAATTTCCCTCTGCACCCAACAGCTAATTGAGTAAACTCTAAGCTGTGTAATTAGGGTGGAGACATCACTTCGGTGGGCTTGCATCTTGGCAAGGGCGTGGTCACGAAACTTGAAAGAACAAAGCCCTGGTCTCGACCAGACTAAAAGCTTGCAAGAACCACTAAGCTGAAGCATGCAAAGCAAACAGGGATTTCGTCACCAGCCGTTTTTACTCCGATGGGAGTGGTCTCAACAGACACGGGCGCTCCATTCTCTCTCTCCTTCCTCGGCCACCAGTGTAGCGTGTCTCTTCGTGACTCCATTGTTCTATTTAGGGAATGAATTTTATTTGGCGAGCACAGAGATAAGCATCCTCAAAAACTCAGAACCACTTACTCTTATTTCGTGTCGCTTCCAGTTCTGCTGTTAATCGTAATCATCAGGAACCACTCTACCTTTGCCCGTGATTCCTGGCTTACGTGCTGGTCATTACGACTGGGGTGGGAGGGGGGGGAACAGTCCACAACCACCGATTAGTCTAAAATGAAATCCGCCATTTTGTTTAAAGAGCGACCATCGAAAATTATTCGCTTGAGAGGTCTTTCAGTCTGAAATTAGATCTTATCGGTCGGCGATTTCAAGAGACTATATCATTGCTCTTATGAAGCGTGTGCACGTATATTTTCTTTTTGTTTGAATGGCTGGAGTTTCTTAATAAAATCGATTTTTTTTCACATGATCGAATGGTTTCCCGAAGTTCGTAATCAGAGCTGAACAATGATCTCTCCTTTAGAGATAATATTTTTATTGTCATCAAGACTATTTTCTTGCCAGAATTTTGATCTGTAAAAAGCAACCGGAAAATATGTGGAGGCCGCCAATAAGAGAAATCGCTCGAGATCTGTACACACATACGAATGAACGAACGTATAAGGATAAATAGATAGATAGATAGATAGATAGATAGATGAAACAGAGATAGATGGATTGATAGATAGGTACAAATAGAATGATAGATTGATCGATAGATAGATAGATAGATAGATAGATAGATAGATAGATAGATAGATAGATAGATATGCCGAGACTGAAATGGATAACTATGGACAAAGATAGATTCGAATAGATGGATAGATGTATAGATATTCTCATTTATCATCAGAACATTTCTCATAAAATTGTTTTGTGAAATTAAATAATTAAAAGAACATGTCTTTATCATTAGTGTTCTTCGAATCTCCCCTACCCCTCTCTCTTTCACTCTGCTATTTTCTTAATAAAAAATACCAAGGCCGACACCTATTTCCTTAAATAACACCAGGTAAGATTAAGAAAAAAAATTACCCCTCAAACCCAGAATAAGTCTACAAGTCCTGGAGATCTATAAATATCTACATGCCTAGGTATGGGCAGGGCAGCACCAACAACAAAAAAGCCAAATATAAATCTGGAGTGAGATCACCCGAACCAGTCTAAACATAGCTGTGAGCGCGATATAAATAGAACATTGAAGTATTAGCAGCCATCGCACATTGTTAAAGGCGTTTTATTCTGAAGACTGATGCAAGAAAAAAATATTGTGGTGTTCGCAGTGACGTATCTATATGGGGGTGGGGGGCATTGGAGCGGTCTTCCCCACCAAGATCACATTCTTTACGGGTGGTGCCTTTTCAAGGAGTTTTAACACTTTAGTTCCCTTCGGCGATAAATGTCGAATGTCATTGGGTTTTTTTTTTACTAGATACCAAACTGTCACCAAAATTGTCAAAATAGTTTTTCTTCAGTTTTCAAGCTGATCTAGCTGGCTGACTATGTATGTAAGTAGCACGTATGTAGGCCACATCAATGGAGCCACACGACCGAAAATTAAAACACTTACTGCTATATCTGGCAAAATCTTTTTTTTTCTACAAGCTCATTCCCAAAAGAAATTTTTTTTTTTTTTTTTTTTTTTTTTTTACTGAGAGTCGATTTACAATGTAAGTTCATGCTAAATCATCACTTGTTTGTGTCCGCTTGTTTTATTGTCTTTTTTGTCGGAAATTCTAACTTTTCAATGATCCAACGAAAAGTAACGAATTCATCACCCTCAACTCGGCTTGTCAAAAGACGTTGGTCAGGTGACGGTTTCTGTTGAGTCGCTAACCAGACCTCTGGGTACTTTCCTTTCACTTTATTGCATGGCCTTTGTAAAACTATCTGGACTTACTACTTTATTCGACCAACGTCCCTATATTTTGAAGTTCTTACTCGTTACAACCTTTCATATTGGTTTTTGTTCTAATTTTACTTCAAAAATACAAGATGAATAGCAGACATGTTTTTATTTTAGATTTTTGAGCCTGCCATGGAACTCTTTATTTGGCTTTGATACATACACGAAATGTAGAACAGATTGAAAATAACTTGTTGTCAAACATCAGTCTAAACCTGGACTTGGTCTTAGTATTGTGACAAGAACTAAAAAGACAAGAACAATCCTCACCAAATTTGAAGAATTAAAAGTCAACAATCCTCCACTGTGATTTGAATTCCCGACCAATTAATTAATAAATTTATTAATTGATAGTCGATTCTGTTACCGACTGAGATAAATTGAAAGTTCTTACCTACTAGGGCTCATTTCATCCTAATAAAAAGAATACATTTACACTGGATGATATATTTTTACAATTTTATGTATTGATATTAATATTTTTACAATTTTTTTTACGTACTATTCTAAAGTCGTCGTAACCATCTTCAGTCTGAATAGTAGTAGTGTATTTTGACCCTGCAGCTGCTCAAAGTGTTCTATCATATTATCCTGGCGGTTCTTTACGTGCTCGCTCTTTTCAACTGAAGAACTTGGATACACCCCGAGACCAGAAAAGGGATGGGAGCTGTTGGCAAGGGCCTACGATTTCAAGTGGATGTACTCTCCCAGGTAGAGGCAAATAGTATTGTATTCTCAGTTTGTTTCCACGGTACTTCACTCTATTGTCTTGAAACACGTTGAATGAAATTGCCATCACCTTTTCTTTATAAATTATTCTGTTTTTTAAATGTGTACTGTTACGTGTAAGGACATCACATACACAGCATTCACACAAACACACACACACACACACACACACACACACGTATATATATATTTATATATATATATATCAATACGTAAGTCCTTCTTCAACTGATTTTTAAAATACTTGATGAGTAGTATAAAATGTGGCCTACATTTTCCATCTGACATGGGCCTATTACCAGCTTTGCACGGGCCTGTGCTTAGAGTCGGTATCATTAACGGTTGAATATGAATACATCGTGTGATAAAATGAATAAGATATAATTCTGGGTTGAGGAAACCCAACTGCAATTTAAAAAAAAAATGATTTATAACGATATTTGTGTTATCAATTAATTAAAAGCTATTTCATTCAACCTTGGGTATCATGGGTAGGATTTATCAGACAGAGACGGCCTGCTGCTGCAGGCACCAACTCCTATACCTACTAAAGATGATTACAACTTTTGTATTATACAATAAATAAATTCGTTGGTATATAACTTGTCAGTTTACTTCAGTCGGTAAGAGAGTCGTCTTTCAATCATATGGCCGTGCTTTCATGACTATAGGGAAATCTTACTTTTAAGTATAGATTAAGTTTAACCTGATGCAATAGACAAAGAGCGGAGAGTATTAATAGGTGGGGATTGTACTTGTTACGAGGGGAAAACGAAGATACCACCAACTTGGACTGGGTTCAAAACCTGGCCGAAGCTGTTAACGCTCATTTTGAGCTATCGCCCTTTAGGAAAGCATGACTCAATCTTTTCTACCCACCCAAAGTATCGGTAACATGATAAATTTGGGCTCCGTAACAACTAATCTAAGAGAAGGTCAACTCTAAGAAGCAACCAGTCTAGGAGAAGGTCAACTGTAAATCAAAAACCAGAGCACAAGAGAATAGAGGCAACGGATGATCTCAATAAGCCACCCCCTTTTCCAAAAAGAAACGTGGATTCGGGAAAGGCCTTTGTCTAGCTGTGGACGTGAAATGGGTGCTGACGCTGATGATATCAGTGTTTACTCAAGCTAGTTCGGCCAGAT
This sequence comes from Thysanoteuthis rhombus, assembly GCA_963457665.1. Lineage (NCBI taxonomy): Eukaryota > Metazoa > Mollusca > Cephalopoda > Oegopsida > Thysanoteuthidae > Thysanoteuthis > Thysanoteuthis major. The sequence continues at coordinate 40,003,859 of OY735229.1, forward strand.
TTTGGTAGGACAAGTTCAGCATTCAAGAGCGAAAAGACACCGTAAGCTTTGAAACGAAGTGTCTACAACCAATACATCCTCCTGATAGTCACCTATGGAGCTGAAACATGGAACCGATAGAGCTGGAACATGGAACCTAACCAAAAGACTAAGAATCAGGGAAGGTATACAAGGAAGGATCATGCTTACCATGACATCGAAAGATCGCAAGATAGAAAAGTATTGTAGAACAAGATAACGCAGTATATTACAGAAAAAAAACAGGAGTCAGCGATATCATAGAATCTATTAGAGAACTCAAATGGTCAGAGTGAGTTGCAAGAAAGTCAGACAACCACTGGACCTCAAGTCTCACAATGTGGACGTCCAGAAATCATATGTAAAATCGTAACTGGAAGAAAATAAAATGGCCAGACGATTCAGACAGGTTCTGGAGATGTTGGCGCGAGGAAGAGAGATCTGGCAAACCTTGAAGAAATCTTATACCTAACGACGGATGTTGATTGGCTGAGGAGGCTGATATTTGAACCAGGTGAACGTTGGCGAGCTTTGGCCTGTTCGTTTTCACCGATTTTCTCGATACTCCCCCGTCCCTTGGCTTGAGTCATTTTCTGCGCAAATTTTAACAAAATGAATATTTCTGGCGTAGGGGAAAAAAACTGATGATTAAACAACTAATTTTGCTGTTTCTTTCTTGAGATTTACTTTTAGTTACATTTGGTACCTAATCCGTGTGTTGTGCCTAGAGACAAAATATCATTTGTAAGAAAGTAAGGCAAATATAACAAAGGGAACATGGCTATTTTAGATATAAATTGAATACATTGGAAATGATTTTATTATAGTGATGAATTGTTAATAATTTTACTATAGAAATGCACGGTAAATGTACAACAGAAATACATAGTAAATGAGTATACGACAGGGATACTTTGTAAATGATTTGCAATAGAAATTCATTTTGAATAATAGTATAATAAAAGTTCATTATACGTGATTTTACGGTAGAAATGGAATTGAAACGTAAAAAAGGGATTTTAAAGGCCTGGAATTATTATAAGCGTTACTGGAAAAAAAATGCAAATATATGTTCATTTTTCAAAAATCATCTATCGGTTATTTTCAGGTGGTGTTGGTGGCCGATCGATCGGCAACACGTAAAATGGACAGAGCAAGCCGAGCCCAAACTCCGAACTTGATTGGCACTTATACCCCTTAGGAAAGGCATGCATCAATCTCATCTCCCCACAGCTATGGGGTAAAATTGCGCATGGGGGAGTGAGTGAAATCGCTCCGTGTGCTCGTCGAATCTTAGTCTATTTCACATATCGCAAACTTCGAAAGACCGACAGAGAAACTTGTCATAGATGAATCCTGGACGGGGGCGGCTGATGCTATAGTCAGCGTAAGGGACAACGTTTTTTTTTGTTCTTTTCTGAATAGGTATCATTACTTTCTTTTACTTACAAAATTCGGAAACTGTTCCGTTTCATTTATTCCTTTCTATCATTAATCATCCTTGTCATTTCTTCTTCAGTACTCCTCTCAGCGACCTCACAGACCATAGAACCATCGTGGCTTTGTACAGTCCCAACCCCTCGTTTTCTAACTCATCTAACAAATGTTCCCGCTAGATGCCTGACGATGACTATGATTCTCGAATCTCCAGCACCCTTCTCGGTATTTTCGCAGACCCTAGCAACGCGCTGCTAAAAAAAAAACAACCTTCCTCTCATTTCCGACTCCTTCAATTTTGATCTCAGTGTTTCTGGGTGCGTTTCCAAGTGCGCTGCCTATTTTGGGCACTATCATAACCCTCATGTTCCACACCCTTATCCGCTCATGAGCCAATAGTTGATATTGTTATCGTTGATGTTGTTGTTGTTGCTATCATCATCATCATCATCATTATTATTATTATTATTATTATTATTATTATTATTATTATTATTATTATTATCTAAACCGCCTCCAGAGAACACGTATTGATCCCCCCTTAGTTCCCCCCCCCCTGAGACAGGTATTCTCATTCAGATTGACTAGAAGCAACTAGCAACCAAGACTGCACGTAAGCATTCTCGACCTTGGCATAACAGACCTACCCCCGAATCTCCAATATTTCGAGACCGAGGAATGATGGAGACTGTTAGTCGGGCAGGAAGGTGTTCTACTTATTGAAGGGTTCAGGGCAGTCTGGCATAGCGTAAAAAAGAAATACGAACCCAAAATAGTCACTTGGGAAGAACCGAACCTCATCCGCAGTAGGGGGCGGGGGTTTACGATGGAACAAAAGTATTTGCAAGTTCAACACGGTCCTCGGTGCATATTATCTTGGACCAGTGTTTCTTGAACTATTTAAGCGTCATTCACACACAAGTCTTTACTATTGAATCTCACTCACCCATGACAGAATTTCCTTATGGTTTTCCTTATTTTCATCTGATTTATATGGGAAGATGGCAAGATAGCACAGTATCTCAGGGCATGTATCAAAGTATACAAGAGGAAACCAACACGAGTGAATAATTCTTGTTCATTACGTTGAGCGAAATATATGTATAATGTATCAGTTAGTGTTTATTCAACGTTTTTTTAACATTCTGGAAATACCTAAAGAAAACTGGGTGCAACAAAATATACACAGAATGTATTATATTTGTCTAGTGCGAATTTCAAAATTCATAAAAAAGGTGCGGTATTTTATAGAGACGTTCTTTAGGGTTATGACTATGACTTTTCGAAAGCAGTCCGATGATATGAGATGAAAGGATTGTTACGGTCAAGAAACTTTGGTTAGTTCAATACATCCACCCACACACACTAACGCGTGCATATATATATATATATATATATATATATATATATATATATATATATATGAGTGTTAAAGAGTTAATTGTCAGCGTCAGAAGGCTTGCTGTGCCAAAATAATTTCCACTTCGACGTTCCGCTCATGAAGAACTTTATCAAGAACTGATGTGTTTCAAGAAACTGATGTTTTTATAACTGTAGTGCAAGTTATGGTAATTAAGATTGTAGGTAATTGAGTGAATGGCTGGGAAGACCATGCGTGCAGTAAAATTTGTGATGAGATATGTGTCAGGACCCTAAGGATGTCCGCTTGCAGGATTTGGGATATAATGTATACAGCTGATGTTATCAGATATCTGATTTCCGTGATTGTTTGTGCAGGTTAATTTAGAATTTGAGTAATGGAAGATTGAGGTCAAAGGGGGTAATTTTCCAGTTCGGTGCGGTGACCTGGGGTTAGGAAAGTTTATGTGATGGGTATGGGCTTCACTGACGATATTCCATGTTGGCTGTGCACTGATTGTTGGCATATGGTGGTCAGTAAGCACGATGAATTATTGTAGGTATGAGTGTGTGCGTCAGTGTAGATAGAGTAGTAGGTAAACACATTTCAGAGGAGCGTGCTAACGAAATGGTTGCTGGCAGGTACGCAAAGTACACCCCCCATATATATATATATATATATATATATATATATATATATATATATATATATATATATACCTATATATTCTCCGATACACGTATGCCTTGAGCTATGTATTAAAATCATAGCTGAAAAGGAGGTGTTGTTTGATCAATACTGCTGTGGTGCCCTAACAATATAACTGTTTTGTTTTTAAAATCCCCGAAACAATTACACGGTAAACAACTGATGATCCCAACAAGAAAAAAATGTATACGCATAATACAATAATAACAAACTATGTGTAAAATATTTGAAAAAAAAAAAATACAAGAGAAAATTACATGAATTACACCAACAGATGTTGGGAAATAAGTGACTGAAGTGACTCAAAAAATTATGAAATTTCTTCTTGATGTTTAGTGTTTAAAGCTGTAAAGCTTTCTAGACTATACATTCCTATCCATCGGTGTTTTGGTCGGTGACAAATTCCAATTTTCATCCCTTTCAATAGATGACCATTTTACTTTTCTAGAGGTTGCTTTTTCTGATAAGATGTTCCCAGATGCTATTCATATCGATTATTCGCCGGCTAATTGGTTCGACTGAACAAAGTATGAGTTTTGCTACCGTCAGGCATCTTATTTGCCATTAATCCAACCTATCTTTAAATTGAACTTTATCTCATAAGGGCCTGTGTCCAACCTTCTCCCTCCATATGTGATCCTCCAAGTCAGATTTGAACGTGTCGCTGCGTATCACAGCCTTCCTGTGGTCTTCGATTGTTATTTTTACGGGACTGCATTTTCCACCCCTATAATGAGTCCCACAGCTACAAGGAATATTGTATGCTCAATTTGTAGTCATATTCTTCTTGGTTGGTGGTCTAGTTTTTACAGAGGTGCGTGCAGAGGGTGGTGCCACTTCCAAGCACCGTCGTCCTGATGTTGAACTAGCGGCATATTCTTTTGATCTTCAAGGATGCGTCACTGATGTATGGGAGAACAACTACGGTGTTAGGTTTGGTTGTGAGCAAATGAACGAATTGACGAGGAAATAATCTGACGATGTCATAAACAATGATATTTATACACTATTTTTACAGTCATGCATTATAACCCTCGCAGGGGGGTAGGTTTAGGGTTAAGGAAATGTGTGCTGTACTAATATTTGCCGACAATATACTGGCTTGCTATTTATTTATCTTGCGATAATTTTACAAGTCCATGGAATAACCACGATGTGATCTCTAGGATTATTTTTTATCATGAATCCCAAGGCAGTGGCAACAAAAAAAGCTGTTGCCCCTATGATCGACCTTGACAGCGTTCCAATCGATATATAGGCTAATTATCAATTCGTTTGCAAAGAAAGTAACCACTGCCATGTCTTTATGTCGGAAGTGACTGGTTGCAGCCGCCTTTGGGCTGCTTATTGTTTTGTACATCGGTTACACTTACTTAGTCGAACCCGAAATTGCCAGTTTAAAAATAAGTGTCCTCGGCTGTGTAATCATTACTTCGTTATACAACACTACATCTTTGCAACTTGTAACACTTTACCTGCTTGGAGGCTGGTACCGGTCGGACGGGGGGGGGGCACACGCATATTCATATGCAAGTGTACAGTGTTCCCGTCGATAATGTAACTCCACGCCCCAAATCAATACATAATAAACTCTCATTGTAACGACACTTGTTCTAACGGAACTATTTAAGGACACACGGATTTTGACGTCGCGCTCTTTTCTATATTCTTGCAAGACTACCTGAAATCGTCAATAAACCTGTCACCAAAACTGTCAATATAAGTTTCTTCAGTTTTAGAGTCGGTCTAGCTGACTATGTATGTTTCCAGTATCATGCATACAGGCTGTATCAATGGAGCTACAGGGCTGAAAGCTTGGACGTTTGCTCATTATTTCTGCAAATAACTTTTTTTTCTTTAAATTCCCACTCTGGGTAGGTTTTTGGAAGTGGTCAATTTACAGTGTAAATTAATGCTAAATTTCTCAATCCTTTTTTTATTTCTGAGAATTCTGACTTTTTAGGGATCATTGCCAAAATGAAAGGCAAGAGAAGTAATTTATTCATTGATCACCCTTTTTTCAATACTTTCAAATTCATTACGCCCAACGCAGCATGCTGCCAAAAATTGTTGGTCACCGGATGGTTTCTATTGATTGATTAACCAGACCCGTTGTCTACAGGTTCGTTCGTGTCATTTACTGACCTGTAACTGACATACAGGGCAGTAGACTGTAAAAGGGTAATGAAAAGTCATCTCAATCTATACTTTTTGGTTTCTCATTATCAATACATTTTGTAAGAAATCCGCCCGCTATATCGGCCAATTCGTTATAGCGACAGTTTTAAATCCTGCACAGTGCCGTAATAGCTGAAGTCTATTGCACTTTTTGGTTTCTCATTATTAATACGCTTTGTATGAAATCCACCCGCTATAACGGCCAATTCGTTATAGCGACAGTTTTAAATCCTGCACAGTGCCGTAATAGCAGAAGTCTATTGCACTTTTTGGTTTCTCATTATTAATAAACTTTGAACAAAATCCTCCCGTTATAACAGCAAATTTTTTATAACGGAAATCTTAGATCGTCGGGTTGCCATAATAACAGGGACCCACTGCGTATGCTGTTCATCAAATCATTTGCTAGGCGTAGTTGGTTAGTTGCATGTTTTTTTTCTTTCAAGTTGGAATTGACTAGTTTCACCAGCCTTGGGCTGTTTGGGGTTTGTGTGTTGTATGCACTAACAATTTCTGGTTTAAAAATAAGTGTCCTCAATCGGGTAGTCTTTGCCTCGTTATTCCATCCCAGCGTTTCCCAACTTGCAATTAAGCTTCTCTTCACCTGCCTAAGAGCTGGTACCTGCCGGAGGGTGGCACATGCATATTCATATGCAAGTGTGCAGTGATGTGTACTTATCTTGGTGCATTAGGATAAATGCATAGACATGCGCAAACCAGGAACACATGGAGTGTCTTCTTGGCCTGAACGAAATACAGCACTTTGTTTTCTAAGCTATTACACGTGTTACAAATATCTTCTGATTTGGGATAAAATTGCGATTTTGACACCCTATCTTTCACCCCGTCCCATAAAAGTATTTCCTGTGTATAAAATGCGGTTTGATTTCACACTCACACCCACACACGTACGTTTGTATGTATGTATCTCTCTCTCTCTCTCTCTCTCTCTCTCTCTCTCTATATATATATATATATATATATATATATATATATATATATGTAGCTTTAGCTTGTAGCAAATTTGTTCTGGGTTCGATCAATTTTAATCTTCAATACTCTGACATATCAGCCTTCTCTGGAATCTGGGTTTTGACGCTTTTTACAATGATGAGCGCACTCAGGTTTGGCGATGAATAGAGTATTTAGTGAGTATGGTCTCTGATCTGTCGAGCTAGTAGTGTATACTGTTATTCCCGCCGTAGATGCCCCACAAACGTGACCTCATGCTAAACTAAGCAAAACTTGATAAACAGACGCGTTGTCGTGGAGCAATGGTTAACAAGCTAATCTCAAAGATCATCCAGGTATTATTTAACATAATGCCAGAGATTAGAGCCGTGAAAATTCAAGGAGGATTAATACAACAAGTAGATCCTAAAAGTTCTACTGTATATCTTCCCAAATCAAGAGTAAGACACGAAGTAAAGTCATTAATTTTTGTAGACATTAAAGAAATAGAAAAAATATTTTGTTTTGAATTTACAAGTGTATGAATGATGGATGAGATAGCAGCGTAATATTTCATTTCCAATGATCTCGTGTATAACAACCAGGTTCTTAAAGACTTGGAGTAAATTAACTATTTTACTCTCCCGGCTTCATTAATTTTTGTCTATAGTTTTGAGAACGGTCATTGACATTCAAAGAGTTTTCCAGACGATTGAACTCCTTCTCGTTGCTTGTGTTGTTAATACGACGTGTCGGTCGATTCATTCTAGGGCCTTCTTCATGTGTATTATCATAGTGTGATGGTGATAAACAGGGCTCCCACTGCTCACCTAGGATAAGATATCGAAATCCAGGCCCCACAAGGAAAGAAAAGGAAAACACCTGAATCCTCCGTTATAAGCGTTGCGACCATTGGAGAAGAAAATTATGTATACCACTATCATATTCGGATAGTACACATAAAGAAGGGTGAAGAATGGATCGGTTTGTGTTATCAGCAACAAATTGAACATCCGAAAAACTCTTTGAATCATTCATTTTTATTACGACAAAAGAAAAACTTTTTTGTCTGAATTTAGTTAGATGCGATGTATTTATCATTCTATATGGTTCGTTCGGAATATTTTCCTTGTCGGTTATTAGCAAAGTTTCGCCGTCTACTCTCCAGCCTTCTGCAGGTGTCTGTTACATTCTGAAATGTCAAATCTATTTGAAGGAATCTGGCCACCCACTGGGCTCAGAAAATCCAATCAGCAAACCGAGGATTGACATTATTAACTTCCTGATGAATGATTTACGGGCGATGGACTTGGGATTTTATAGGTGTGGCACTAGAGAGAGAGGGGCGCGTTCCCCACCCAACAGAGAGTCATGAAGTAAGCGGAAACTATCCCGTGAACACGGACACGTATAAAAGCAAACCGGACGTGACCTGTATGAGGCGGGTATGCACACGCTCTCCCAGAACTACACCCCTTTCTTAGCTTTAAATCAAAAAATGTTGAAATTCAATTAAAAGAGATTTTGCAAAATATATTATGAGCTCATGCATGAGAAGAGATACGGTTTGGGTTTGCAAACATGAACTAGTGACCAAAATAATCACAAAAGCATATAATTTAAACTTGGTCCCACATAAAAATGATCATGTACATGATAGAGGGTTTTCATGTACAGCAATGGCGCAATCGCAGTCATCTATTGGTTGCTCTTTCAAGGTAGCACAATCTGAACAGGGTTTGAATAACTCTCGCTGGTGGTGAAGCCATATTAGTGTCAAATGTTTTGCCAGTTCAACGTTTCATAGCAACTTGTCTAAAAAATTTTAATTCAATTTTATCAAATTGAAGCTAAAAAGGTGCAGAATTTACTTGGGGCACTCGAGGAAAGCCGGAGGATACCCAACCGAAATGCTGTGAAAAGCAAACAACAAGGATGAGGATAACACGCACATTGACTTGTTCTGATTTCGTGATTTCTCAAAGGGAAATCAGCGCTGTGAATCCCAAACCCTGGCAACACTAGATAACCTTCTTTTTGTCAATTAGAATCCACATACTTAGGAAACATTATTGTTATGTTAGACTGTCCATAAATTCTTGTGCAAACATCGTACCAGATTCAGTAGTAAAACCGTACAGAGAACAGATTATGGAGGAACATGAAAGACCCACTGTAATTTCCATTATGACATCACTCCATCAAGTCTACTGTGACCAAGAGTTTGTTGAGCTGATCTCCCACTGACCAGAATCTCTGACCGCCCAAATGAAAACAAATATCACCTTGAACGTTATAAAGCTGACGTCAGTGAAAATATAAACGCGTCTTTGTTTGGCCCTCTTGAAAATAGCCGTCTATTTGATCTGCTGTTCGCGTTCGAAGCCTTGAAACGGAGACGTATAACACCCGCTAAAAGCTAAGAATCTCCGCCTTTATCGACTAATCAAGATCAGAAATGAAAACACACACGTCCGCTACTACTTTACCAAGAATTGGGCGGAGAGGTATTCTAGTGGGGGGGGGGGAAGAAAGATATCTCCAGATGTCGGTTGTCAGGTCAGGGAATACGAGTGCTCAAGCTGTGACCCCTAAGCTGTCTTTTCCCCATAGTCACCCCTTGATCCCTGAACTCTACGAGGTTCAAACTTTCCACGATCCTCAGCCTAGGTAAGAACGCCTGATCCAGAAGCGTGAGAGGGAGGAATACCCTGTAACCCCCCACCCCCACCCCGACACACGGACGCCCATGAAGAATAACAAAAAAAACTTTTGAAAGCGGTAGAATTTCCAGCCTATCCTAACAGTAGGCTAAACATGATGGAAACGTCTTGGCCATGTTCTTTCAATCTCAAATAGTTGCAGGTTGGAAAATAACTCTCAGTTTATCATGACAAAGCAAAATTATGGAGAGAGAAGGGAAAAGAAAAGAGCCTTGAGACAAGCTGCCAAACTTTATCAAAAGGTCGGAATGTAGCCACGAGAAACTGCGCCGAGAGTAGGAGACCAGTCAGAATGGCAGACGATAATCGATGCGTCATTTGCCATAGAGTGCAGAAGGTCTTAGCGACCTGTCTTGTCTTTGCCAAAGAAGAGCATATTGTTTAGGAATGTTGAAACCGGAAAGTGGTTAGGTCAAGAATTCTGAAAATCCAGCAGTAAGAACAATTTAAAAAAATTTTTTTTTATCGCAGATGCATACAGCTGGATTTGACTTGGGACCCTCGGGGGGAAGGGAACAAGGAAGAAGGAAAGGACGAAAAAACACATGACAAAGGGACATAGAGGCAGAGATGCTGGGAAGCGGCCACTCCTAGATGGATCTGGAGAAGACTGCCTGGAGTCGAGTGAATTGTCAATGACCAAGGCTGCACATTGGACAAAAGGCTCACGTAAGTAAATACATCTGGATTATTATTTTTTTTTTTAAAACCCGCAATATGGTTCCCAGCGATTGCCCAACTACTTTTAAACAAATTGTTCAAATTTCCTGAGAGAATAATAAAAAAAATCTGGTCTTTAGTGTTTTTAATGCAACGTCTCTACCGATACATTCTTCGGCCTTCCAAGGACGTATGCTGTATCCAATCTTTTGGGATTAGGATTTTCCAGACCACTGCATCTAAGGGATTGCCCTGAAAAAATGCCGAAAAACCTGCCGAAAATGTCATTTTTTTGCACTTTTCAGTCATACTCACAAGGCGTGAAAAAGCTTCAGAAAGCAATTGCTTCATAAGAAAAACTAGAAAAACAGACTTTTCAAAACCTTCGATGTTGTTTACACAATTCATGACAGCATTTGTCAACATTTTTTGTCCGATACAAAAATAAATAATTATTGCATCGAAAATAAGACTAAAAATATCCGAAATGCAATACAATGCTTTGAAAAATGGAAAAGTTATATATATATATATATACATATATATATATATATATATATATACATATATATATATATATACATGAAGTGTATGCATAAATTTTAAACACTGTATAGTCTGCTTTCTTTCTTTCTTTCTGTCTTTATTTATTTCTTTCTTCGTTTCTTTCTTTCTTTCTTTCTCGATTGTACTTTCCATTTTTCATCTCGAAAGTCCATTTGAAAAGGAAAAAAAAAAGAATAAAATGACATAGTGTGACGAAAAAAAAAGAAGCTATACCTCTTTCTTTGTCCACTCTCTCAATCCTTTATTTCTTATGAACATTCCGACTTATTCAAATTTGCTCTGAACGGAAAACCTTTTTGGCATTCATACAACTATCGGCTTTCGTTGCTGTCAACAGCAAGATTCAAAATTCAAAATTATATCATGGCATAGTAGATCATCAAGGCACCAAGCTGGGCTCTTCCAGGCACATAATACGCATCAAGTTGCATTGGGTTGCCTAGCATGGGTAGCAGACTCAATCTGACTTTTGGGGAGAAAGAGAGAGATTTACGCTTTCCCTAAAGGACATTAGTCTACACAAATTACCCAAACTGGGACTCAATTTCATTTTCCACATTGGTAACTGCTATCTTAAATCTGCGCTTTTATAAATATCTCCAGATTATTGTATCTATCTTTGTTTTTATTACAACGTTTCGGCTTATGTATTCTTCGGCTTTCTATGAATGGAATGTATGCTGTATTTGATAAATAGAATCAGTGCATTCGACTTTTCCCGTGTATCTTCCTTTGCATATTATCCGAAAATAGTTTGCAATAGAAGAGAAAATGTTGTACCAGTAAAATCTGTGCCACAAACATTCGAATTGCCAAACTTTTGACTGATATTTTGTCGTGTCTGTCTGTTTGTCTATCTATCTATCTATCTATCTATTCATCTTTCTGTCCACATAGTATCTCCAAAAATTCTCAAAATATTTCAATGAAATTTTGCAGAGAGCCGATGGGCTATGACAAAGGGAAAATTAGTTAAATTTGAGGGTGGATCCATCAGTACCTCATCATTCTTGATATATCTATGCTTTCACTGGTGTTTGTCCACACAATATCTCATAAAGTTCTCGATGAATTTAAATGATATTTAGTAGAAAAGTTGGCCTTTGGCGGAGAAAAAAAAATTCGGAGTCGGATCCAGCTGTTTTGGATTAGAAGATATTTTTTTCAGATATTAGAAGGGGTAAACGATATAGAAAATCGAAACACAGTTACACCCACTTCATCATGACTATATAAAAATAGATTTTCCTTCAGATTTCAGTTAGTATACGGTTTTGCACTCATATATTCGCTAACTCAAGATTCTTCAGCAAATTGGTTTTGAAAAGAAAGTAAAAAAGGATCAATATGCTCTTCTTTGTGCGTACACTGAGAGAAAGAGGAAGAAAAATGGCGTATATAATGAGTTAAAAGGTATAGATGTGTATGTACGAGCAGTTGGCTTTCCGATTACGCATGCGCGAGCAAAACATATATACATATAAATGTAATATCCAGAAGCTAACAATAGGCCTCTTTTTTCTAGATCGGGACAGCCTTTCAGCTTTAAGAAATATTCTTTACCAACGATAAGGACTCTTCTTTTTTTTAAAGACTTGATAAATTTCTGCACTGGACAAGATAAAAAGGCACTCATCTTCACTGGGCTGTTTTCTTCAACATAAACTTCTTCCCCACCTCAGACAGAGAAAAATGAATGTCCATATATATATATATATATATATATATATATATATATGTGTGTGTGTGCGTGTGAGTGTGTGTGTGTGTGTGTGTGTGTGTGTGTGAGTGGGTGAACATGCCTTATTCTCCGTCTTCTCGTTATGTTCAAGTCACGTATTCAATGGACATCCTCTACAGTCGAACTTATCTTCATGCTATGTATTTTTCGTCTTTAATTGAACTTCTGTCGTTGAAAGACAGCCTTTATTGGCACTGGCAGCATAAGTATCATTACTTACGTAATTAGCATCATCCAAACCTCCCCCCACCCCGCCGTTCCATCCCTTTTTTTTAAAGCCCGGTGGTGTTTTACAGAACAGAGAGGATGGTTTTGCTGTTAACCACTTCAGTTCTCCTTTCAGTAATACGGAAAAGGAGGCCCAAGACACGAACAAAAGGACTGGATTGTGACGGTCATCGCTATCCGGTCTTCAACTTTGCTAGTCATATTTATTGACCCGACTGTCTTAGTTACAAACCGAATCACGTACGATCGTCGAAGTTGAGCAACGTCTAGCCGGGTCAGTATCTAGATGGGTGAGCATCGGGGAATACCAGGTGTCATAAGTAGCTGGATATCACATTGAGGGGTTCTGGTGATGACCCTGTTAATAATTCAAGCCAGAGGTCCCGCCCCCTAACCCCTAAGAGCTCCCCACAACTGGCCTGATTACGGACGACAAGAAATGAATGAAGTTGTTGAACTGAAACGTAGACGAACGTTAAATAAAAAAACTCGAAAAAATGAAAGCAAAAAATTGAACAACAGTAGCCATCAAAGATGGCAAAGGACCCTATCCTTTTTCTGCGTGTATTTATGTTTAGCAAGTTAGTACCTAGGTGAGTGATCGTCCGGAAATACCTGGTGCTGTAAGCAGCTTGGGTCATGTATAATGCCCCCCGTATAGATCTCGTTAATTCTCCGAAGGAGGACACTGATCTCTACACCACGCTGAATAACACAAGCCAAAGCACTCACTCTCTTGATCCTCTGAGTGACCAGGCTACGGCTGAAAAGAAATGAATGAATCATTGTCCTCTCTTTAATTCATATCGTTACATTTACTGACCCAACATTTCTTCATTGTTCCTTTCACCATAACTTTGGATTCATTCTGAAATATCTCATGCCATAACCACTATAATATCACAATTTATCTACGAAATTAACAAGTTCCACATTGACAATAGTTGTGTGTGGGGGAAGACAAAATGATGGATCTATGCTTGTTTTTAAATAGTACGGTTGAGACACTGCTGTAGACGTTAATCCAAGTATGTATATGTTGAAAAAAACCTTAGAAGACCTTGAACAGTGCGAAAGATTTCGGAATGAATTAACCTCACTAATCAAGGTTTCACTGTGCATATAATCTATGGTTTCTCCCCCATTTTTTTTTTGTTTGTTTGCGAAAATTGAGTACGTACATCGACAAACATGGTGAAATGGCATGTTAACCGTGCAAATTTCGCGTGGGATCAAAATTAGGGAAGAATGTCCGTGTTTGTGTAAGATTTGTCTTTCGGTCTGTTGGAGATAGATCCGCTCCCGGTTGCCTTGACACCGTGTATCCTACATCAGAACCGTACCACCACTTTGAAACATAAGGTAAAAATTAGAAATGCCAGTGGGAGATATGGCTGATTTTGAAAATTAATGAAGACGCTGTGATAGACTTAATATCGTGCGCGTGTTAACGTTATCAAGCTTGGAAAATTAAACTGAACCATATTCAGTGCAGCATGAGTAATTGCAGAACCTGAATATATATATATATATATATATATATATATATATATATATATATATATGTATATGTGTGTGTGTGTGTGTGTGTGTGTGTGCGTGTGTGTTAGAAAAATGGATATACACCTGAGAAGATGTGAAGAAAGTTGACAGCTTGGAAAAGAAAATATCTTGAGGATGATTATGATTAGTACATCTCAAATTTTTCATTGTTGGATAATTTTTCGTCCGAAATTTGGACTTCTCCAAAGTTTACGGCGAAGAATAGTGTGAAAGAAAAAAGAACTGTTTCCATAATGACGTCATTAAGAACAATAAAAACCTCAAACAACCACATCACAACCAGGTTTTGATTTGGTGTAAACTTGTCATCGTATTCTCATATCATTCTTAGCCATAAGCTCTGAAGAAGTCCAGATTTTGGACGAAACGTTAGCTCACAATTAAGTACTTGAGACATACTGATCATAATCAGCTTCGAATATTTTATCATCCAAATTGTCAACTTAAGACACCTGAACATCTCACCTGCATGAAACTCAAAGGTACCATGTAGCAATGATCTGTCTGCCTATTTCTATTTACATACGCCCTATCCCTTATATCGAGCACTCTTCACTCAATGGTAACTCAACCCTAAAAATGATATCAATATATATATATATATATATATATATATATATATATATATATATATATATAAAAGATCTACAAGAATACATACCGGGTAAATGTCAACATTTAGTGCATAACGCACTCTTTAGCAACATCATCAACAATGGACGAAATCAGTTTTCTATATCTTTCTTTTTGTATTCTTACAAAGTGAAAATATGTTATGAACTATAGATACATATATAGATAAACACGAATATATATATATATATATACATATATATATATATATATATATATATATATATACATATATATATATATATATATATATATATATATATATGCAATGTTTGACGCTGTTTTCGCGAGATATCTCGTTAACCGTTTAAGATTTATCACAGGATAATTCGCCAGTCCGTCTGGAGTGGTTTAGAAGAATAAATACATAATGTTTGTACACATGCATAATATACACAGGATTTGCTACCCAAAAGCTCAGAGAAGTATGAAGAGCGCGTGCGAACAAAATGTGCTACATATCTTTTGGGCGGTACCCCTCATGAACAACACTCCTTGTGAGATCATTGTATGCATGCCCAAGGAGATAACATCAAAGGAGACAGAAGAAACTAATTATTAAGATATGTAATTTCTTTCATGGCCGAATTCCCCAAACCTTTGTTTAGCGCCTCTTACACACAATAGTGGACCATACATTTATAGGAGCGTGAATTCCATAGTGAATGTATAAATACTAATTAATGCATATATATAAGTACATGCGTCTCCCATTATAACTCGGGTGTTGGGATCCAAGAAAGCTAGTCGCGTTACAACCGAGCTGTGATAACCACGGTTGCCGATTTGACTATTTGAGGGCGAAATCTACCTATTTTTGAAACTGGAACGATAAATTAAGGTCCACCATCCACCTTATGTTATATCGCGAATTGTGTTATAACGAACTACGTTATGACAGGGGAGGCCTGTATTTTGTATACGTATGTATGGCATAAAAAGGATCCAAGTGAAGGGCTATCCATTTGCTAATTTATCTCAATCATTTTTTTTTCGGACGGGGTGTTTTTTGCGTTACCAATACATTACTAGCTCTCGAAACATCGGATACTTATTGTTCCTGTACCTATTATGGTGCTCGCATTATTTAAATCAAAATAATGAGGTTTAACATCTTTTAAACACATTTCACATCGTTCTGCTAATTGTGAGGATCTGCATTTGTATCCAAGTAAACGGAGAAAGCATCTGGGGATATTTGGAAGAGAATGTTGATAATTAGTTATGCACACATATGGTTGAATTAAAAAGGATTTTTTTCTCTCGTTGTATCCTGGAAAAGTTGCAGCAATATCAGCACATTCATATATCCTTTGCATCGTTTCATTTTTTTTCTATGTGTACATATTTATGAAGCTTAGCTTAGTTCAGCAAAAACTTCTTCCTTTCTTCTCTTCATTCAGGTTCATCATACCGTGTTATATTTTATTCCCATCTATTCGTATATCAGTATTCCTTCATTTTTCTTCATCGTTCTTCAAATCATTCTTTTTTTTGTTTCTTTCATTTTCTTCATTCATTCATTCACTCATTCATTCATCCATTTATTGATTTATCTCGTTCTTTCGGTGTTAATTCTTTCGTTCTGTCTTTCCTTTCTTGACCTTCCTCCAAACAGTCCATTCATCTTGTTCTACTTCGTTTTTCTTATACTTCATTTATTGTTCTTTTTTCATTCCCTTGTTTTTTTTTCGTTTTTTTCATTCACTTGTTTTTTTTTCGTTTTTTTCATTCCCTTGTTTTTTTTTTCACTTTTTTCATTCACTTGTCTTCTGGCATCGTATTTCGTTATTCATTTTTTCTTCTCTTTCGTTCGCCCAATCTCTCCAACTCATTCATTGATTTTCCAGCTAAAGTTTTTCATTCATTAACTTCATTCTGTATTCATTCAGCCTCCTCTATCCAATAGGGTTTCGTTTCTCTTTATCATTTTATACTTCTTACGAATTCATTCGTTTTCTTCTTCATTCAAACACGTCTCTTTCTTCATTGTTTCATTCTTTTCTCTCAACATTTTCATCATTCATTTGATTTGCTATAATTGCTGAACAAATACGTAAGAAGTCTTTGAAGTGATTCTGTGGTTGGTGTGTAGACCTTGCGACTGTATGAGATTAAGCACAATTCTCCCCGACTGTGCGACATAAAACTCTTGTATTAATGTTGACCTGTTCAAACAGATGAGAAACTACTTTGAAATCACATGATTGTATCGGTAAATACCGGGGTGGTCCATAAGTCCTCAGGTTGGCATGTGGTCATTAGCTTAATTTTAATCTCAAATTCTCACTTTATAATGTTCAATCAATGTAATAAATAGTCATTACTATTTTTAACGAGTTGATTAAGACGGGGATTATGTTAGAAAACATTTTTGTCGTGTAAAATAGATAATTTTCCATCATTAGTCAACTGACATATTCAAGTACCTTCATATAGTGTTCAAATTAATCCTTTCTCAAAATACGCTTTTCTTGTTGTAATGTTTTTTTTTATATCACCTGCAGCGTCTAACATTACGACGGTACAGATCTACATATTTATTGAAATTTCAAACATTCTTCACCATAAGTTTTAGTATACAGTGTGTCCGAAAAGTAACGCTCAATTTATTGCTATTCACTGTTTTGTTGTAAGACGATTTGTGGCCTTGATCTTAAATTGAATAAATATTTCATTAGTCACAGTACTTTATTTAAGCACCAATAGATGAAATAAGTCACCAAAAATAGCATCCTGCGGTGAAATATGTTTGAATAGACTGCCGAGCCACTGGCGTACCGACGACGGGCGGCTCACCCCGTGTGACGCCATCGGGGGGGGGGGTGACACTACGACGTTTTGGCAGTGCGAACATTCAACATTTACCGCTATTTTGGGGCGCTATTTTTCGGCGATTTTAGCCAATCTATTTTCTAGCCTTTTTCAACTGTTGAAAATTGCCATAAAAATGCTAACAGTTTTTTTTTATTTAGCGTGTTTGAGCGTTTTTTGACATTTTTTTTAGGTCGATTTAGCGAATTTTTCTTTTTGAGTTGGCAACACTGGGGATGACATACTGAGTTATCGCCCTGGGTGACATCAACCCCACGAACGCCACTGTGCCAAAGTATACATAAATAAATCAGCTTCAAATTACTGGTTACCTTTTGGACATCCAGTGGTTTTGACCCAATAGTTCTCTGCTGAGAATCAGCTGTCCTTGGGAAACCGGAAGTGACACGCCCGAACTGATTCGATTCACTGAAAAGGTGATTAAAACAGTCTTCTGCTTATTCAAAATCAAGGAATGTATTCCACGCATGATCACGTCACCTGAATTGGCTTGTGGCCATAACGCCTGTCACTTAAGCGGAGAATTCTTGATATTTAGACACATCGTGAGGTTCGGCTTGTTGACAAGTTCTGAAGTGAGATTCATACTGACAGCAAACGTTAGTATTCGGCCCGAACGAATGACGTGTCTTGGGTATTAGATTTCATACCAACACAATACTCCACAGTCTTGATTTCAACATGATCTATATTACAACTTACAACGTGTCCATCTGCCAGTCCCTCCGTCACATTTTAATCATATGTAATGATGAAATAAGCGACGTCCGTCTATTATCATCTCCGCTTGACAAATCTAGCAAAGGGTTGAGTGTGGAACAATTGCACAAAGTTTTCTTTTTCCTGTTTGTATCTTTCGTCGATTCAATAAAACAATCAGTATTTACCCTTTAATAACTGAACATGTTCATGAAAACGTTTTTTGAAAAAACTGGCGGAAATTCATTTTCTTTACATGATAGCCCATTCTTCTTCTTCTTCTTCTTCTTCTTCTTCTTCTTCTTCTTCTTATTATTATTATTATTATTATTATTATTATTATTATTATTATTATTATCATTTAATTTTATGATGTCTCAATAAATATCGAACAGGACAGATAACTCCGTTTTTTATGCTATCTAGTGTCAATAAGGCCCAAGGCCAACCTGGTTACATCTAACGCGTTCCAGTTGTATCAAGTTTAACACAAAATGGATATGGGAATTTTCTCCTAACTTCCAAAATACACTTTCAAATTACTGTGTAAACATACCAACCTAGATAGATGGATAGATAGATCGATAAATGGATAGATAGAAAAAAGAAACTTACGCAGACAGACGGACAGGATAGACTGATTACTAGATGAATAGCGTCAGGTACAGAGAGAAAAAAGAAGATATGGAAGATGAATGAGAAACAGAATGTAGATGAATCTTGCCATATATATATATATATATATATATATATATATATATATATATATATATATATATGCAGATAGATAGATAGATAGATAGATAGATAGATGGATATATATATATATATATATATGTAGATAGATAGATAGATATATGGATGGATATGATAAAACAAAAAATGAAAATAGGAAATAAAATTTGAAAGAAGCCGGGTTGAGTGATAGATAAACATCATATTTTGCGTACTTTTCAAAATTACCCTGTTTAAGGCCTCTTTATACTTCGATGTATCTTCCACTTCATACTTAATTTCATTAATTTGTACAACAATACCTTAACTGTACTCATAATCTCAGTATTCAAAGCATATATATATATATATATATATATATATATATATATATATATATATATATATATGTGTATGCATATATGAATATATATATATATATGTATATATATATATATATATATATATATATATATATACATATATATATATATATATATATATATATGTGTGTGTGTGTGTGTGTGTGTGTATGTGTGTGTATGTACTAAGAAGGAAAGGAAACAACGATGAACGTGAAAAGAGACTTTATGTAGAGACCAGCTGTTACTAATGAAACACTCCGAATGACACGCCCTCCTTGATGAACCAAGCAAATATTCCGATTTATATGACGTCATCACAACTATTCATTGAGGCTGTCGATTGGAACAGATGGCAGTTGGAATCAGCCAATCAGAACGCGAGCTTCACTCGTCAATGGCCAATCAAGGTTAAGAATTGGTGTCAAGGTCAGGTGAAAATGTCTGGTTACCATCCGGACCTACATACGTACATACACACATCTAGGGTCAGATTTAGTTTGATAGGGACCTGAAACAAAAGGTAACTTCTGCCACCTACCATATATATATATATATATATATGTGTGTGTGTGTGTGTGTGTATGTGTGTGTTTAAACAAAACAACTAAATTTAGTGTAACTATATACTGTAGAACTCAGTGT
Organism: Thysanoteuthis rhombus; assembly: GCA_963457665.1. Taxonomy (NCBI): domain Eukaryota; kingdom Metazoa; phylum Mollusca; class Cephalopoda; order Oegopsida; family Thysanoteuthidae; genus Thysanoteuthis; species Thysanoteuthis major. Next base: position 40,023,881 of record OY735229.1, read on the forward strand.
ATATGCCAAGAAATCATCTTGTCACCCCAATTTTTTTCACGGCCATGGAGTACAGCCGATTAACGCTCTAATTAGCAAGGAGGTTCAAATCGAGTCAAGTCGATTACCGTAGCCAAAGAGTTTATGTGAATAAAATAGGCTATGGCGTTTTTGTGGACCCTAGAACCACCCTGAGGTACCTTAGAGTCCGGGGCTCCTACACACAGCAATAACTATATCCATGCAAATTTGTTGGAGAAAAAAATGAAGTGCGTTTGAACCCCCAACACTGATTCTAGATTATTAATACGCATTGCAGCATCCATCATGATCATTTAAAAAAATTTAGCCTTGCAAATGTTCACTACAAATTAAGCACAATTAATTTCATTCTAGTAAAATAAGTAATTTAAGGCGGTAAATCCTGATTGGAGTTACCTCCCTTGTCAATTCTGTTGAATTTTTTCTTAGTATCAGTTCAATGGAGAATTCCCCCTTTTTTTATCTTATTCACTGAAGAGTTCCACATCGGTTACCAGCGGTCTATGAATCTAAGAGTTTAATTGCTTTAACTACCGATCAACAACATCTCGTCGGAGTGTTCGCGGCAAATTAGTCAGGTATTTCCTCAGGCTAAGAGCCAAAGTGTCTTCTTATGTGATCTTAACTTGTTTAAGAAACCAAAATGTAACCTTAATCTGGACAGATTCCAATGTTATGTCACGAAGGAACAGGCTGAAGAGATACACTGGGAAGTAAATACGCTAACCAACTGCAAAATAACGATCCTCACTGGCGTCGGGTTGCAGGGGGTAAAATTGGGATCAATTTGGTATAAATGCCGACAAAGACTTGACCGTCGATATTGACGTAAAGTCCAATACAACAAACCTTTTTGTTCTTGAGTGATAAGTGTTATTTTCTGATTGATTATATTAAAAAGGCATAGAAATATCAACTACTTTCTTCAAACTCAGCTGTAACTTATCGGATTGTAATTACATATTTTTAGAACATAAAGGGATGCATTGATTTTTAACGCAATGAAGAGTGACGGCCGGTGTGGATGAATCACCAGTGCCCAGTGCCAAGCTTCTGATTAATGACCCTTTCGAGCGTTCTCCCAAATGGGTCATTATTTGCTCTTGTAATCAAGCGATGGCCACAAAGTGACAGCAAGATAGTCCTGCTCGACCAGTCGTCAGGTTTAGAAATTCGAACACCATGGTGTGTCCCGCTCTTGTGACCCTGTTCCAGGCTGTGTTAAGCTTAGCAAATATCAAGAATTATATATAAGCTTGCTCAGGATCGGGACAGACAAATCCTATCAGCTTAAGTGATAGCTAATCCAGAAATGCTCACTTCAGCGCTGCGGTTCAAACTAATTCAGCGCTGAAACTAGTTCAGCGCTGCCGTTTCTGTGGTGCTATTTCAGCGCCGAAACTAGTTCAGTGCTGCTGTTTCAGCGTCGAACGGTAGCGTTTGGTAGATACCACCTGCAGAACAATACCCCCTTTTTTTTTATCAATTATCAAAAAGAAGAAAAATATGCCTCCCTCCTCAGATCTGCGCTTGTAGAATTTAGAACAACTTCGTATACTGTTAATATTCAAATGCATAAATCAATCTTTTTTGAAAAATGTTCATCTAAGACTATTTTTTATCGATAAGAATGAAATAGTTTTCACTTCACGATCGACTTCTTCTTGGGTACGTCCTTTCCTTCTTAATTTTGCAATAGACTTTTCAATCTTACGATGGTTTTCTTATCCATCTCTAAGGATTTTTTTTAGAATAATGTCATACAATATAAATTAGAATGATTATATTCAGAGCAATAACTTAGGTCAATTTTGTACACGCGTTTTACATATGGACGAATGAGTTAAATCGTTCCTTAAATATTGTTTTTGAATACTTTGATTTTAAAATTTTAGAATGTCTATTCAGTAAATTATGAAACAAAAAAAAAGATCTCTCAGGAAAAAGCGCTGCATTCTACGCAAGTTACTCACAGATCTTTCAAGGACAGAATACGTTTTGGTTAGCTCTGCTGGTCTTGACTGTATACTAGCACTGAAAGATATTGGCGCTGAACAGTCTGGTGCTGAAAAGCCCTCTGCTCGAACAGGGTCGCCGAATAGTACTGAATCCCAGTTAATCGAACTTGGAACTTTTATGCTTCCGTACAAATTTAGACATCATCGAGTTGTAAAAATAATATTGCTTAGATGAGAATAATATACTCCCAGCCTTAAATATTGATAGATGATTATCTAATCGAACAAAGCAACATTATTAGCTGTTTGCATATTATAAAGGAGGGGTCAGCCACCTTTTTGACTCTGCGGACCGAATCGCGCAATAATGATTGGACAACGGATCAGATACATAACACAAAAAGATCCAGATAAAATAATAATATTTTGCTCCAAACCAATGAGCAAAGCGTAGTAGAAAACCATTTGTGGTTTACCAATGATGTCAATTAGTAATCAAAGAACCCAATTTAGTCGCAATTTGTTTCAATCGAGGCATCTTTGCAAATCTATTAAAAAGACACGAAGAATCTTCTGAATAGATAAAAAAAACTATACATAGTATATCAATATTTGCTCGCGGGCCGGTCAAAACCACTTCACATGCCGGATCTAGTCCTCAGGCCTACATTTGCCTTCAGGTGTCCGAGCCTGTGCATTTGTAACTAGTGTTAGTATAAACACAGGGGGTCAGGGTGGAGTTGAAGATATCATCCGATTACAACGTTGAATAAAGTGCGTTAACACTTATTGATAATTGTTAAGCTTAGTTTAGCATGATCTGACAAAGTCACATATATAAGGCACCAAGTGTAGGACAGACTCACTACAGTAGTAATTGTCTGAGAGACTAGCATGTCAAGCACCATTCTATGGCGACGTATCTTATCGACCCAGGGTTTCAATTCAGTGCCAACAGCCAGAGTATAAAAGGCATAACGTTCGTCTCTTAAGAGACTTCTCCCATCACTCTATATATGACCGCTGGCAATGTCCCGGTTTCTGTTCCATGCGTCAGTTTAGTGACCCTTGCAAAGCTCAAGTTTGGTCAAGACCAGGACTTTATTCCTGCGAGTTTCCTGACCAACCCTTAGGTGGGATGTAAGTCCATCAAAGAGGTACCTCCAACCTATTCATGCAGCTTAGAGATTGCCCAATTAGCTGCTGAGTGAACAGGCCTAATAAATACTTTCAACATTCTTCGCTCATATCGGGGATCGAACCCAGGACCCTCTGGTCGTGAGGCAGACGTGCTAGCGACAACGTTATCTGGGCGGACTGTCTTGGGGGTTCAATCTGGGGTATTATAAAAGGTCAAATTTCGGATCACGATTTTCAGAGGATGCAAGACTACCGCTCTTCTGATTAACTTTACTCCCGTCCTAAATATATGTCGTGGGCTTGAAAAATCGGCAATAGTGAATCGTACGAATATTTCTAATTTCCTTGCAGAAAAGAAAGACCTTACTAACGAACAGTACAACATCGATCAGAAGCGAACATGATTGCACACGGAACAATATATATATATATATATATATATATATATATATATATATATATATATATATATATGTCCTTGATTTGATTCACGAGCTGTCAGTCTGTCAGTGATAACAAATAGAGAGAGAGGCACAGGAGTATTGCGAGCACACGAACACAGCATACTGTTCTGCTGTGTGTGTACGTGTGTTGCTGATGAGTCAATTTCTTTTTTTGATCCGAAATGATTATAAGAATTTTAGTTAGCAATACCTTACTTTAACCTTTGTAATTACTACATACAACAAGAACTGATACAGAGCACAACTTTGGGTGTACCGTTACCATAGCAACGGACATCGTAACACCCACCTCAAAAATTAAAAAAAAAGACAAGCCTTGCTGCTGCAGGGTCAAACGCCACTTCTATTCCGACTGAAGAGGATCACTGCAACTTTTGTATTGCATACAAATATTGGACAGAAAATTAAGAAAATATATCTATTTATATATTAGAATCAAATAAACCCTTACTTGTCTGTATTGTGAATTTTTGTCGATATCTAAGATTTGTTAATTTAGCTCAGTCAGTAAGACAGTCTCCTGGCAAGCAGTCGATCGTGAGTTCAAATCACGGTAGGGGCACATATTTTTACATCGGTTTACATCACAGATTGTGGTGAGGATTGTTCTTGTTGTTACGGTAGAAAAACGTCAACTCCACTTCCAGAGTTTGACAATGTTTGAAATGTTCTCACACCAGTCATTTACACGTGATTTCATTACGATTAAGTTTACATCATTTGCGAGAGAAATCAGATTGGCCACATTGAGTCACAGGTTTGAGTACCGGCAGTGGCCATCCATTTTATATTCCACATTGCACTATACTGTACGTCTCTGAGAGGACATACAGTGGAATTAGATTAAGTTGAGGAAAAATAATTGGAACATATTTATTTGTCAAGAAAACATAGAGAATGCTATACGGCTTCGTTTTCTTAGCTGCCCCCAAGCAGTAACGATTGTTCTCGGACAACTGGCCCCAAGATAATTCCCCATGGATATTTGCCTCCTAGATAATTGCCTCCGGTCGCTTGCCAAGTGACAGTAGCAAATAAGCGGTAAAGCCAAGTTCGTGAAAATGAGTTTCGATAGTTTGCGATGTAAATGGTCACAACCAAGAGGAAATTGTCCGGGAGGAAATTGTCAATAGTGATCTATTAGGGGGTGAGGAGTGTGGAAGCTATCGGGGGGTGGGGACAGTTTTTTTCTTGGTGGGGCTGCTGGTCATGATACCTTTCAATTTATTCAAAGATATACAGAACACAAAAATGGATTTCTGGGACGGTTTCTCGTCCGCTTCAGAGTGGGGGCGAAGCAAGTGTGTCGAAAATAAACTTGATAACATTTGGGGCAGTCTGCTGATAGAGAGAGTCGTGTATGTAAACAAATAGATAAAATAAGCGTGCAGGACGGGAAGGGGGGGGGATAAGAATGATATTTATGTACTAACGATTGATACGAGGCGCCACCGAAAATTTCAAGGAATTTGACCGAGAAAAGAAAATACCATTGTTTCCGCCGTCTTCATCGAAATAATCCTCATTGGCATGTGAATAGCGATTTGGTGAAAAGAGCTGCTCACAAAAAGTACCGACAGGAGTCCATGTTACATTTAGTTCGCAAGCACTGTTCAAGTTCCCGAACTTATGAGCTGCATCTAGTTCACTAATTTTCACTCACACACACACACACACACACACACACACTCACTTGTGCGTGTTGTGTGTGTATATATGCCATGTGTTGTTCACATGTGAGTGCGTATATATATTTATACAAATATGTATATATATATATATATACATACATATATATATATATACACATATATATATATATATATACATACATATATATATATATACACATATATATATATATATATATATATATATAGCCTAGAAAGTTTTACAGCTTTAAACACTGAAGATTAAATAACTCTTTCAAAATTTTTTTGCATCTCTTCAGTCACTTATTTCCCAATACCTATTAATGCAATTTAAATAATTTTCTTCTGTCTTTTCCCACGTATTATGGAGCAATGTGTAAATTTTCTCTTGTTAGGATCATCAATTGTTTACCATGTAACTGTTCCGGGTAATATATATATATATATATATATATATATATATATATATATATATATATAATCTTGCATTATGCATGTATACAGATAGATGTTTATTATTTACGAGGCATATTTTAGTTTGGCATAAGTCTTCAGCTGTGAAGATGCTAAGCAGTTGTGGCCTGATGCCAGACTAAGCTAAGCTAAACATACCTGTATACAATACAATCTATCCTTACAATTATAATTATATTTTTTTTATAGTAAGTTAATTGTCGTCTAAACCAAACAAGGCAGGCTTTCATTATTTCCGGTGGAATGTTACACTATCAAAACGGATATCATCAGGTAATGTCTATGACCAAATTCTCTCGCTAAAAATAGGTATATCCTGCCGTCCAAAAGTGAGAACTCGCCCGAAAAAATCAACAGAAAAAAACAAAAACAAAAACAAAACTGATAATCTTCGTTTTGATTCTGTAATATTCCATTAGAAATATCAAAATCCCGCAATGTTTAGCGTAGAGGAAAATAAACTTTCTATGAATAAAAGAGGTAGATGTGTACTCATTTACGGGCGATAAACTATCTATCTATCTATCTATCTATCTATCTATCTATCTATCTGTCCCAATCTGTTGATATCTATCTATCTATCTATCTATCTATCTATCTATCTATCTATCTATCTATCAGTCTAACAGACGACATTCATATCTATTAAATGAGATACGTGCAGAAAGTATTTTGTCTCGTGGAAATGTACAGGTAACTCAGGACACGTGCACGTGCGCCTCCCTCCTCACAAACGCACACTGTCTCTCAATATCTCTCAGACACACAAACACACTGTTTCTATTTATACATATATATATATATATATATATATATATATATATATATATATATATATATATATATATATATATATGTTCAAAAGCACTCAATCACATCTGTGCACATGCCCGTGTGTAAATAGATGCACGTGCGAAGTGCGAAGTGTATTGATTGGCGCAGTTTGCGTGCAGATTTTAAATGCTCACGTACTCTTGAGTTTTCGCGCAGTTAGTGCCTTGTCCCAACAAGGCAAACAATATCAAACGTGCGATGCTACTTGAAGAGTTCGGGGAACTAGGAGGAAGAAGAAGAAGAAGAAGAAGAAGAAGAAGAAGAAGAAGAAGAAGAAGAAGAAGAAGAAGAAGAAGAAGAATAACTGACAGAAAAAAAATGAAGTTCTTCATTCTGAAAGATGTCTGAAATATCCGGCGAGACACGGGAAACTAACGGGTGATTAGACAGACGGATCAACCGAATGGTCCATCTGTTAAAATTCCCCGAACTTTTCGGTAGCACCGCGTATAAAAGCAAATAAAACAAAACACAAACAAACAAAAATAAGATTTTTTTTTAAAAAGTGGTCATTTGCAGGGTGGGGGTGGGAGTGGGGGCTTTTTCATCGTGCTCCAACTGAAGCTAACGTCCTTAATTTCAAAGTACAGAAGCTTAAAAAGAATAAACTGTATTTTTTTTTCTCGGTGTCTTCAAGGGGGTTAGGGGTAGGTTATGGTTAGGTGTTAGGGTTAAAGTTTTAGTTGTGGGGAGCAATCAAAAAAACCCAACTAGAAAAGGAAAGTGCACTTTTTTTTTATGCTTCCGTACTTTTGTGTTATAGACGTTTGTTTTTGGTAGGGACTAACAAAAAGGACCCCGGTTTTGTATCCTGGGTGAAAATTCGGGGCTTCCTGATAAAGGAATAGTTGTGTAAAGCGAAATAAGAATCGAATTATTCCCGCATCCAAATCGTTTGTATTGTATTCTTAAACCCCAACAAAACTTTTTTTTTCCTGTGATAGTTTTATTATAAACTTTTCGGGTGGTTTTAAATTCCATATTTTGAAGAAAAAAATACAATAAAAAATTAACATAGGTAAGTAAATAAAATAGAAGCGAAACACTGCAACCTAGCCCAAAACTCCAACAAGTGTCAACACAAAACAAAACAATAATTCAGCTTCTCTCCTCGCTGCCACGCGACCAGTGCGACAACCACCCGCTTTAACATCTCTGCCCTCACCCAGCATCCCCCTCCCTCCCTACCTACCCCACTGTACATGACCCACACTTCAGTATTTTTATTCTCAAACTTCCGACCGCCCTCCCGTCACCACAAACTTCAAAGCACTTCATGTTTTAGAAACCCGAACACATGCCACACAAAAACAAACTTATCCCCCATCGGTTAAAATCAGACCCCCGAGAAGAAAAAAAAACTAAAAACAAATAAAAAAAAAACAACAAAAAACATACCGTTACCCCCGTGGAAATCTACTGAGTTAATCAATTTAACAATTAATTAAAATTAATAACAATTGTAGTTCTACACGTGGAGATGATTGAAATAACCGGTTGTAAAGCCAAATTGGGAAAAAAACGAAACAAACTTTTTTTTCTAAAAAAAAAAAAAAGAAAGCACGCTTACTTTCTTGTCTTGTCAATCGACTTTTTGCGGTTGAATAATTTGTAGGAGATGGCCACCATGGTACCATAGTCGTCTATGTTCAAATAGTATGTACGGGTCTCCCATAGTTTTGGCCTCAATAGCCGGGCGGGGTGTTTTTAACCGACTCTTCTTACTCCCTGGCCGCCTGGACGGACCCAGCGAACGGTGAGGAGAGCAAGAGAGAGGTTGATTAAGATGATGATGAAGATGATGATGATGATGTTGAATAGTAAAAGTGAAGACGGTGGGAAGCTCAGAGGGGGATGGAGAGTTGAAAGGTGAGGCAGAGAAAGAGAAGAAGAAGAGGAAGAAAAAGGAGAAGGAGAAGGAGAAGAAGAGAAAGGAAGAAAGAGAGAAAGCTAGGGAAAAAGGGGGAAGACCGAGATGGTGATGGTGAAGAAAGTTTAGATAAGGTAGCCGAGGGAGAAGAGCACAAGCACTTGCAGGAAGAACGGTAGTCGGCACAGCAGACGGCGATGATTATGATGATACTAATAATGATGAATCTTTTTGATATTGGGGATGGTGATGATGGTGGTAGTGGTGGTGATGATCACGACGATGATGATGATGGAGGTTTTGATCTTGGGGATGTGGACGATGATGATGATTAGGAGGAGGAGGACAAAGAGGAAGAAGAAGAACAAGAAGAAGGAGAAGAACAAGAAGAAGGAGAAGAAGAGGATGGGGATGAAAAAGAAGATGGGTGAGAAGAAGAAGAAGAAGAAGAAGGAGAAGAAGAAGAAGAAGAAGAAGAAGAAGAAGAAGAAGAAGAAGAAGGAGAAGAAGAGGAAAGAGAAGAAGAAGAGGAAGGAGAAGGGGAGGAGGAGGAAGAGGTAGGGGAAAACGAGTATTATGATGGTGGTTGTAGTCGGTGTATTATTGACGGAGAAGGCGACGTGGGTGCGTCCGGTGGCGGCGAGGAGGTGGTGGGGGGAGGATGGTCGATGAAGAAGAAATAGGCGAAGAAGTAGAAGACGAAGAAGAAGGTGAGAAAGATGAAGAAGAAGAAGAAAAACGCGGCGGAAGAGGTTGAAGTGGAAGGATTAGAGGGGGCATTGGCGTCGGACGTATAAGATAGCGGCGATGGATCCGGAGTGGTTGTTCTGGTAGAGGTACACCCTTCTTCTTCTTCTCTTTCTCCTTCTTCTCCTTCTTCTTCTCCTTCATGATCGTCGGGTGTCAATTGTATTTGTATTCCACAGGTCTCGACTACCCTACCGGCTTCAACGCTGTCGCCTTTCATCCTTGAATATCTCGCCTGGTCACTTCGAGAGGATTCAAAGAAACGCGTAATGGCCGAACTTGCGTCGTTTTATGAAAAAAAAAATGGCTTCTGTTGTTATAAGAACCGTCGGTAGAGCCGAAGTGTGTAATGTGGCGATGGTGAAAAGTACATCACTGACGAACAGGACAGTTGCAAGATATGCAATGATATACATACATACTTACATATACATGTTTATTTATATATTTATATATATATATATATATATATATATATATATATATATATATATATATATATATATACAATGTATAAGAAGGTGCAGATAAAAAAGTAAGGTAGGATGACAAAAGAGATAAGTTACAAAAAACTGGGTAACAGTGTGAAGGAGAAAACCATACGGGCTGTAAAAGAGAGGGAAGAAGAAGAAGATGAAGAAGAAGAAGAAGAAGGAAGGAAGGGCTTTATATCATAGAGGTAAGGTGAGTAGTACCAAGAAAGCAAGAGAGAGAGAGAGAGAGAGAGAAAGAGAGAGAATGAGAAAAGAGGGAGATAAGGTAGAGGGAGATTGTACAGATGGAGAAGGGGGAGAAGACAAAAAGAAAGAGAGAAAGAGAGGGGGAGGAATTCTGAGAGCAATAGAGAGAAAACAGAGAGAGAGAGAAAGAGAGAGAGAGAGAGGTGTGAAGGAGTTGTTGAGCGCTGGGCACCAAAGACTTATATAGAAAGAGACATGGCGAGAATGTGATACACACACCTACATATGCCTAGAATCCTAGATATAAAAGCAAAACAACAACAACAACAACAACAACAAAAACCAAAAAAAAAAAAAACAAAAAAGAATGAACGGTGGTTCGTCAGATGCAGATGTATATTTAGTGAAAGGTGAATCGAGAGACAAGAAACACTCTTGCTGACTGACTCGCTCCCATGTTCACAATGGCTTATACGAGACCCGCAAAATATGCTGAATATTGAGTAGATAGGAGTTCAGAAAAAAGACTGGCGAGAGGGGCACACTGGGAGAGAGAGAGAGAGAGAGGGGGAAAGAGAGAGAGAGAGAGAGAGAGAGAGAAGCTGTGCACACCCACATGTATACAAAAATTCAGGAATATACACACTGACATATTTATTTATATAAATACGCACTCGTACGGGTCTGTTTGATGGGTTAGTTAGTCGTGTTCAGTGGGAATCCAGGATTTCGAACGTTGATTTTCAAGTCAATCACACCCTTTCCTCTCAGAAAAGAAAATGTTATCACCGCTGCAACAATTTACCTCTGCCAGCTAAGTTGGGCAGAGGTTACATATTCACCCACGTTCGTCTGTTGGTTTGTCCACACACTATGTCCAAAGGTTCACACTGAATCCCGATGTTATCTCGTCGGAGGTTGGACTACGGACCGAGGAACCATCAGGTTTATTCGGAGGAAAATCCAGGAAATTCTGTCGCTTTGGTTAACAATGAGAGAATTTTTCGGCTTTTCGGATGTAATTACAGGTAAGCAATGAGGTCATCAGAGCGACATCATCACAATGAAGGTGCAGTGCAATGACAGCAATGTCACCGTCATGGTGACGTCATCGTAATGAAAGTGAAGTGTCGTAGTGCGACGGCAGAAGTCAACACAACGAGATCTGTAACCTGATTGTTCAGCTTATAGTGACAACGGCGTTGGTGGACGTGTGCGCTCTCTGAATACTTTGTAGTTGGTCTGGTGCTATTCAACAAGCATGGTTTAGTAAAACGATGTTACTACTTTCTTGGTGGGTTAGATAGTCACCTATTTTCCACCAGCGCCAGTGATCAGTGTTGAAGGTCAGGTAAAAATAGGAATTTCGAATGCTGATTTTCAAAGTAAGTAGAGCCTCTTCGCTCACAGAATTAGGGCAACCTAATTTCCCCCACTTGGCACGGTGCCAGACTAAGGTAAGTTTAGTTATATATATTTGTGCACTCTGACTGGTGCCGTTGACATAATTACGAACGGGGAAACAAAGTAAACAAGAACCGAGAGTACAATGAGGCGTTCACTATAAAGTTTAAACGTTACTATTGCCTGACATGGTGGCTATCGATAGAATATTTTTCAGGTAAGGAGAATCTTATCTAGGAACACGTTTTCTATCGAATTTGTGGTAAACTTGACTTGAAACCGGTGAGAAAATCGATCTAAAATAGATAATGTTCAAACGCCATTTTAGACAGATCACGTGACCCAGAGTGGAATTTCTTTTTAGATGAGAAGCTTCGTGTCAAGAAACACCTTTCCATCGAGTTTCAAGTAAATCTGACCCAAAACAGCTGAGAAAACCGATTTTAATGCATTATGTTAAATTTTATTCGATTATGTATTGTAAATCGTTGATAATGCTTTGCAACTATTTACCTTCATCTTGATCGTTGTTACTTGGACTACGGGAACTGGACAATCAGTCAATAACATACATGGCGGAGATGAGCTCCGGGATGGGGGGTGAGTTTAAGGATCTGTTTGGACTGACGCTTGCCACTGGGCCTCACTTACCCTGTGGCTAAAAGCGAGCTACCCTAAGGCATAGAGGGTACGTGAGTTTGATTCTCACCTGGAACTTATTCTTTATTCCGATCAGCGTTGTTGATTTGTTAACTTGTTGCTGAAGTATAGCCCATGTTCATTTGCAATAAATAGCCGCAGCAATCAGGATGAAGATAAAAAGTAGCCAAAAAACTAATGCTAATAAAAATCTTGCCTGTTTGTCTTATCATATGGTATGATAAATTCCACAAGTATATATATATATATATATATATATATATATATATATATATATATATATATATATATATATATATATATATAATTAACGCTCCTCCATTCAGGGTTGAGCATTCTTTAAGTGACGTAATTCGTTCATGGTAAACATTATGCAATGCTCTTCCATAGGAATGGAGCACTATGGTGGATGGAGAATTTAAGCTAAATAAATATATCGCTTAAATTCAGCCTTACAGACCGTCCAGTTCCGTGGCTCAGCAGTGGCATACCTCTGAAGCGAAGGTTTCAATCCTACCTCAAGGTACTGGATGGCATAATAGATTGTCTATACCCACACTGAAGAGTTGTAATGCAACGGAACAGCTGTCTGTTGATGACACTATATATATATATATATATATATATATATATATATATATATAGTTGTATCAAATTTCATAAGTACAAATAAATGTATGTTCTTTGATGTTGCTAAACAAAAGAAAAATATCAAATTGAAAAACGTTAGAATCGAATAAATATAAACTGTAAATGGTAGTCAAGGCTGTAAAAAAAGCCACAAAACACACCGCCATGATTTCTACGAAGAAGAATCTTCCTGAAAATGGGAAATTCTTAATACGCACCATTTTTGTGACAATTCGATCATTAAAAAAAAAAAAAAGAAGGATGATTATTGTCTTATTGGCCTTTCACTCTTTATCTGGAAAGAAAGATTGACAGATAGTTGGATAGATAGATAGATAGATGGATGGATAGATATGGAGAAACCATAACCTTGAGAATAAATCATAAATAACAATATATCAAAATAAACGTAGAAAACCAGGCGGAACAATAACTTGGGGAATATGTTAATTTTGAACGAAGAACCTTCGAGGGAAATAAATTAAACGAAGTAGATGCGAAGCTTATACGAGGGGTACGGAAGCTTAGACGAAAATTGGAGAGAAAGTAAGGAGAGAAAGAGTAATAATAATAATGGTAACAATAATAATAGATCTATAGATAGAACTCAGCGAGGGGCAGAGAGAGAGAGAGAGAGAGAGAGAGAGAGGGGGAGTGAGAGTGAGTGAGAGATTGATAGGTTGAGGCAATAAGACGGAGAGGAACTCGAAGGTCGTTTTTTAGATCTCACGGTGGAGATTGAAGATTGGTGAACTGAAAAGTGCTTCTGATATTTCAGACTCAAAGTGAAGAAGTGGCATCGGCTGATGCAGTTGGGGAAGTTGCAGTAGAGTGAAGGAGAGAAAGGGGGCTAAATAGGAAACGGGGGTTGGGGACGAAAGAAAAAGACAAGAACAAGAAACAAAACCAAAAAAAAAAAAAATTGGTTGGGGGTAAAGATAAGGGAGAAAAAGACTAACAGATAGGTAGACCGAGAGATAGCCAGACCGAGAGGAAGAAAAACAAAATAAAGGGTAAGACAGAAGTAAAATAAATAAATAAATGGATACAGAAAGGAAAGAGGATGAAAAAAAAAAAAAAAAAG
>OY735229.1:40039998-40062498 GCA_963457665.1 Thysanoteuthis rhombus
AGATAGATAGATACATTGTCATTAAACACACACACATCTTTCTTTCTATATATATCGGGAGAGATCGAGAGAGATCGAGAGAGATCGAGAGAGAGAGAGAGAGAGAGAGAGAGGGGGGGGCTAGAGATGTGTAGGAATCTTTATTGACAATATATATATGTACATACATATATATATATATATATATATATATATATATATATATATATAAAACTCTGTTCTGAGAATTCAAAAACAGATGGAAACTCTCGCAGATGAAAAATCTTGGACATGGTGACGCAAAGGATGCATCAATCTATCTATCTCACCCTGAAATTATTCATATAATCGTAAGAAGATTAACACCAAGCTCATAAACCTTTCCACTGAGCAATTGATTTGCATAGATTCGAGAATAGGCCTTTAAAAACTGGCTCTGAAGAACATAATTCCAAACGTGCTGATAGTCCATATCCGATTGTAATCAGAGAAAGCCTGACTAATAGTCTACCTACTGTCAGAAAACATTGGAAAAATGATCTTATGAAATCTCAAAGAATATTGTGGTCGTACAAATGAGACCAATTGAGTTAATAGAGAATACAGGTTATGGCTAAAGATCACGTTCAATTATGATTACTTAGATATCTTTCTCCAAAAACTTATTGTCATTTTAATTAGCAATGTGCCAATCTGTCTTTGACATAGCAAACTACGATTATTACGACTGTCACCACTTCCGTTTAAAAAAAAATCCGAACTGAATACAAGAATTTCCGGTTAAATATATCTTGCATAACTTTTCAAATTACTGTGTGAACATACTGACACGGAACGCATAACGCAGGCTCAGGTATACCGCTAGCGAAGTAACGGGTATTCACCGGTAATTGCAAAAGATATAGAGACAGGTGTGGTTAGTCATTCAATAGAAATCGCTACGTGACCAACACTTTTTATTCTGGCTGCATGCCGTTTTTGATGGGCTGGGAATGTGATCAATTAAACTGTGGGAAAACGGGTGATCAATGAATAAGTTACTTTCCAGATATTTTGTTAGGCCAGGGTCACAGAAAAGTCTGAATTTCCCCAAACAAGCTCTGACACAAAATATTTACTCTAAGCTTACACTAAACTAATCGAACTCCCCTCGAAAGAACAAATTTTGGGGAGTGATATTCAACAACAAAAAAAGAAGGTTTTCAGGACACAATAAGGAGTAAATTTTGGAAATTTCATCCCTATAGCTCCATTGGTGCAGCTTGTAGGCTTTATACATACATACGTAGCCAGCCAGTTATCCAGACCAACTTGAAAACTGAAAGAAACCTATGTTGACAGTTTTTATCTAATTTTCAGTTTCTATCTAATAAATTGATTATGATAGGTTATTAATATTTCATTAGGAAAGGTCTTCAGGATTACGTTAATACTTTGATGCCTATCTGAATTAGTTAATTGTATTTGTTACTAATGAATAAAAGACATGCGCCTCCCCGTTCATAATGACTGGAGGATAGCGTGAATTAACATCTAAGAGTTAACGAAATTAATTCTTTCTTAATGAAGCTTTAATTAGTTATAAATACGTTTTTGTGCTACTTCTACTCACTGATCACCTATCGCAGATTCTGCTAGGTGTACGAGGGTGCAGATTCCAACGTGTTCTTGCTCTCACTCTTATCTTTTCATGGGCGCCCACACTCAGATAAGTGTCAGTTTACAGGTAATATATTTATGTCAGTGTGCCAGGGTGTTGGTAGG
This sequence comes from Thysanoteuthis rhombus, assembly GCA_963457665.1. Classification (NCBI taxonomy): domain Eukaryota; kingdom Metazoa; phylum Mollusca; class Cephalopoda; order Oegopsida; family Thysanoteuthidae; genus Thysanoteuthis; species Thysanoteuthis major. The sequence continues at coordinate 40,041,742 of OY735229.1, forward strand.
TGGATCCAGTAGGGTTTTTCGATACCTGTGTAAACTGATAATTTTTGAAGGACAGACAGAACAACATGTGTATATTACAGACACAAGAATGTAGGTTTGCCTTGAGAGAGAGAGAGAGAGAGAGAGAGAGAGAGAGAGAGAGAGAGAGAGAGAGAGAGAGAGAGAGAGAGAGAGAGAGAGAGAGAGTTCCACTGAGAAAGAAAAGGGTTTAGAGAGACTGAGAGGAGAAAGATTAAAACAGTGAAATACCAACTCGGTAGATTATGAAGAAAATAAGGATTTTAGTGAGAAGCGAATTGGTGTTTACACACACACACACACACACACACACACATATATGTATATATATATATATATACATATAAATACATCACTTTTAAAAAAATCAACAACTATTCTGTCAGATTAAATACCCATTTCTTTAATATATATATATATATATATATATATATATATATATATATATATATGTATCAATATCAAAACTAAGAGATAAGTTGTATCTTTAGATATAAGCAAAAGTGATAGTAAAAACGAAGTATATTGGTTTTTATGCTTCATAGATAAACATATTTTAATTAGACGTACACTCACTATATGTTTATATTGGCTCCTGTCAAGATTGACAATGGGAGTATAAACTTTTTGCAGTCATAATTACGTGGGCAGTAGTTATGAGAAAGAGTTTTTTAGTGCTTACAAAGCCTTCCTCTTCTCTGCCAACCACCATCGCATACCAGAAACAAGGAATTTATATCAACAAATATTGGAGCCATCTGTTTGATTGTGCGTTTGTTTATTTGTGCCTCTCTCAAGCTAAAACAACAAGACCCATTGATACAATTTTTGGCATCAAGATTCACAAGATATCCAGTTGTGACATAGGCTATGTTTGGTTGATCTGAGACTCCATCCGTAGGCATCAGAGTTTATCCCTTTCCAGCCAATTTAACTGATTTCTAACGTACTTTTGAGTTTGCCATTAAGATTAAAAATGTTTTTGACCCCTTAAATGTTAGGGTGTATAAGGTCAAATTCGATAGGATACTTGATGCTAACGTAAATTGGAATGAGGATTTATCTTGGGAAGGAAAAGATAGTAGGATAGGTGGGGTTGACCCAAAGGTTATTAGAGGTCACTACAGGTCAATTTTGGTTTACATTGGCTTTACCCCAGCGAAACGAAAGAACTTGAAGGGCAAAAACGTCTAAAACATTGTGCAACCATTGAAAACCTTCCCAAGCAAAAATTTCAATAATACCACCAACCTTTCCATATAGTCATCAGTGGGAGAAGCCCTGGGGTGTATACCCAGTCAGAATAAGGGACTACATAATTTGTTTTGCTCCGTTCCTCAGGATGATTTTTCGGTGACAGCTACTTTTTCATTATAAAACTTAAAGCGTCATGTTTCTTCCGAGACAACCTCCTATGGAGTATTGAGGCCGGTGGTGATTTCCCCATTTCTGTAGCATGCGCCAGCTTAGTGATCCTTGAGAGTCTCAAGTCGGGTTGAGACCAGGACTTGATACCAACAAATTTTTTTTTAACGACCAACCCTTTGGCAGGATACAAGTACAGGGAAGAGATACCTCCACTCTAATCACACAGCCTGGAAGCTTGGAGTGTACTCAATTAGCTGCTGAGTGCACCGGGCTATCATCTCCCAATGAAAAGTTTTTCATACTCTCCGCTCATGCCGGAAATCGAACTGTGAGGCAGTTATACTAATTGTTGCACTATCCAAGCGGACTTTTCCATAAGTGAAAGTCTATGTCCAACGATGGACGTTAAGAGACTGATGATGATGATGATGATGATGAAGGAATATGTTTTTAAATTTTTCTTTTGTTCTACTGGTTAAGTAGAAATGTATTTAAAAACCTTTTCTCGGTGATATCATATTAGAAAACGTCAACCAAAACTGTCACCAAAACCGTCAGCATAGGTGTCTTCAGTATTTAAGCTAGTATAGCTGGCTATGTATGTATGTATGTATGTATGTATGTATTAGGCGTAAGTGTCGTATCAGTGCAGCTAGAGGGCTGAAAATTTTTTCATTCTCTTCTTATTATGTCACGGAGAAAAAAATTCCACCTCAATATGTTTTCAGAGTGTGTGTGTGTGTGTGTGTGTGTGTGTGTGTGTGTGTGTGTGTGGTGGGGGTTCAATTCTCAGTGTAAGTTCATCCTAAATTGATCTCCTAATTTTTGCCCGGCAGCAATAACGCTTGTTTTCAAAAATTCGGATTTTCTCAGTGAAAAAAAAGAAATGGCGAAAGAAGTAATTCATTCATTGGTCGCCAGTTCTTTCAGATTTTTTAAACATCGACAAAAAAAAAAAAACAAAAAAAAAACGATCCTGACTGCTGCTGGACATTGATCACGTGATGGTCACCATTTTGGAGTGATTAACCAGATGTCCGTTCGCAGTTATTCACCCCGGTCATCGCCGACTATTCCTGCTAGTGGACATATACTCAAGATGCTGACAAAAACAAAAACAAAAAAAAAAAAAAAAATGCGGAGGGCGTCGAGCGTTGAACGAAGTACGAAGAATTGTCTTTGAGCCATGCATGGTTTCAAGGAGGAAACTGTCGGGATCGCTGTAGGAAGTATTTCGAAGGACGTTGTAATTACATGGTCTGAGAATAAATGAATTTCTTTTTCATGGTAAACTTCACCGAATTTCCGTTGAACAACTTATGCACACACACACACACACACACACACACACACACACACACACACACACACATATGGACAAAGCAAACTTCATTCGTGGGATATTTAATGAAGAATATCTATCATAGTCAATTCATATCTATCTAACTATCCATTTATGATCTCATTCTACTCATAACAACCAATCCATCTCAGCTCAGTCCGTTCTTATCTATCTGTCGTTATCTGCTCATCTCTCTCTCTCTACCTATCATAGTCCGTTAATTTCTGACTATCTATCTATCTATCTATCTATCTATCTATCTATCTATCTCATACAGTCTGTTCTTAGCTATCTATCTATCTGTCTATCTATCTATCTATCTATCTATCTATCTCATACAGTCTGTTCTTGGCTATCTATCTATCTATCTATCTATCTATCTATATATCTAACTATCTATCAATCTATCTCTCTCATACAGTCTGTTCTAAGCTATCTATCTATCTATCTATCTATCCATCAATCTATCTATCCATCTATCTATCTATCTATCTATCTCATACAGTCTGTTCTTGGCTATCCATCTATCTATATATCTAACTATCTATCAATCTATCTATCTCATACAGTCTGTTCTTAGCTATCTATCTATCTATCTATCTATCTATCTATCTATCGATCTATCTATCTATTACATTGCACAATGAATTCGGTTATTTATATAATCATGATTGACATCAAAGCCATAAACCTTTTTACTGATCAATTGAGTCGACTAGACTTTTTGACGTCTCCAATTCATTCCGATGTTTCCACGCACACTCCCTTCTTGATTGGTCGAGGATCGAAGCTGGAGTTCAGGTAAAGGCCATCATAAATATTCTGCACTTAGGGAAAGTGCCACATGTTGCTAAAATCACTGCTACCTATTTGGTATAAGCATCTAGTAAACCGACAGAGTACAGCGCAGTTGACATATTCTAAAAGAAATGACAGAAGCGTTCAATGCTTCTAATCGATTGCCCGAGTTACATAGCTTCAAGACAAGGCATCACATTACAATAGATGAACAAAAAAGGGTTCAGAGATATCATAGTAACGATTTGAAAGCAAAAAACGGCAGTGGGCTGGTCATGTTGCAAGAAGGTCTCACAATTGCAGGACATTACGACTCGCGACGTGGATCCCCAGTTAACACCTGCGAAACCGTGGCCGACAAAACGTTAGATGGAGTGACGAACTAGACATGTTCCGAAAGTATTGGCTCTGCGACGCCCATGAAAGAGAGGTTTGGCAAATCTTGGGGAAGTTCCTACTACGGACACTAAAAGGCTGATGTTTATGATGACGAAGCTCTTGGAAAATCCATGAAACTAAACCTGCAATGATTCGTTTGAGGTAGTTGTGATACAAAATATGAAGTGAACTACGCGATCTGTACGGAAGGTATCAAGCCATTTTAAATACTCCGAGAACCGGTTGCATAGTCATCATGTAACTCGGTAAGCAATCAGAGGGGACATAATTGTGTATGCGTAAACAGGCACTCCTCCGTGGAGTAACTCAGTTGGCAGTGAAATGTCATCAAGTGAGCTTGTGCACTATGTGAATGTCTCGTTGAAAATAACCGAGTGAGTCATTCTTCACGTCTCGTGCGGTCCATATTTGTCTCCCTTTGGTTTCTGGCTATTCGCTGTTGCAAAGGAGAGGGGAATTTCAAACCGTGGACGAGATTACGGAGAACGTAAATATACAGCCGATGCGCAATCCTAGAAGAAAGGGTCCATAAATATCATAGTAACAAAGAGCTAGAAGGCACCGTTGGATAAAAAAAATCATGTTTCAATAGGAATAATTGGATAAGGCTTAAGGTCCCATTTCCCAAGGCTGGCTGTTGTTTTTTTTTCGTTAATAGGAGGCTGAATACTTTCCGCACGGACGTCAGATAATCATAATTGATCTGTCTGTACTTCTGGCACTGATTTCCTTTGAGATGTCACGTCAGTGTGAACATACGTAAAATATGTTTATTCATTAATAATTCTCATTAAATTGAAGCTAAGTACTTTTTGACGTGTGATCTCAAGTGAGTGGGTGTCTGTCAGTGATTGGGGACGACTATTTTTAAAACGAGGACTGGCTATTTATACGTGATTCTGATTGAAGAGGTGTATAAAATAGTCACAGTGGCAAAAAACGGATATGAACAATTTTTTTTTTGCTGATAAGAAAGAGAGAGAGAGAGAGAGAGAGAGAGAGAGAGAGAGAGAGAGAGAGAGAGAGAGAGAGAGAGAGAGAGAGAGAGAGAGGAATTCTTCACTGGGATCGGTCGTCTACAGCGCACACACGGATAATTATCCACTTATCTATACATTTAATCGTGGTAGGAGATAGAGGCAGGAAAAACAATGAAGAGGAAAAGGGAGAGGAAAGAGGAAGACAAGGAGAAGGAAAAAAAAGGAAAAAGGAAGGGAAGAGAAAATGATGAGGAAATAGAATGGGAAAGATGAATGAGAAGAAGTTGAAGAAAGAGGATGAAGAAGAGGAGTACGGAAAGGTAAAATATCGTGATGGAAAGGAGAAACGTACGGCAGAATAGAAGGAAGAAAGAAAGATGGAGGCAGAGGAAGATGAATCTGCAGGTTCGAACTCCACCCCGAGTTCTATTCCGACTGAAGATGTTTACTGCAACCATTGTATTGAATTTATTATCTCGAATCGACGAAATTATGTAATTCGCAAAGTTTCATCATTTTTTTTACCAAAATATAGATATGTAGTCTTTTTAATTTATACAAAGTTTATTTATCGAAACAAGGATATAAATAACTACTTTATGCAAACAAAAATTCAATGCTATCAAAGCAAAATTAAACTTCGTACAAAAAATGAATAAGTACATAATTTTGATTTCATCAATAGTTTATTCAATCAACACAAAGATAAAAGCTACTATCAGGTAACAAGTAAATTTCGCCAATCAAGCCATTTAACCCATTCATCGTAATATATATATATATATATATATATATATATATATATATATATATATATATATATATATATATATATATATATATATATATATATATATATATATATATATATATATATATATGATAAATGAAGTAATAGCTATATAAGGCTCTTATCAGAATGAAATAAGCCCTTGTGTACTTGTACTATGAATTTTCGTAGATATATTGGACTTGTTAATTTATTTCAGTCAGTAAGAGAGCTGTCTACCAATCAGTTGGTCGTGATTTCAAATTACGGCAGGGAATGTTAATTTAACATATCAGCCTGGTTTAACGAGACGGTACAGAAAGGCAGTGAAGAAGTTACTTCCCTAAATTTGATGAGGATTGTTGTCGTTACGATAGGAAACAAAGTCAGCTCCAAACTTATGACATTTCTAAAAAAAGCATTCTCGATCCAGGAAGCTAGAACATTTTTTTTAGAATATCTCATTTTGTAAGCGTAGGGTTATGACCCATAATCTGTGGGGATCACACGTTTATTATATTGGCAACTGGCAAAGTTTGATGTTATAAGCGGTGTTTCTAACTCGGAGTTTTGTTCGTGCTAAATCCGCCAAAACGTACTAAAAAACCAAACACTGTTAGCCATTTGATGGTCATTTCATATAGCTAAAGCCGCTAAATGGCCATTTAGCGGCTTTAGCTATATGAAATGTCCATGAAATGGCTAGGAAATAGATAAAAAAAGTTGCTGAAACATGGCACTGATAATAGGTTAAAATTAGCACGAGATGTGTTTTTCGCGCTGCCAAAAACAGGAAACGAGCAAAATCTAGCGCGTACAGCACTGAATTGGCAACACTGGTCTGATGGTTTACCGCCGGACTCCACCGCCAACGCTTAAGTGAATGGCAGAGAATAGAGAGAATTAAGAGTGTTTTCTCTTGACAAACATGCTATTAATGAAATTGGATGAAAAGTGCTGATAACAAAAGCTTGATGCTAACTTTTGTATGTCCACATCTTTCCCAGGCCCCATTCCAAATGCTTTTTTTTTTTCAAAAGACCACACCCTTCGTTTACCGTCACACTCTTCCGTACACTATTTAAAGAGTAACCATGCCCCAACCCCTAGACTAGGCCTTCATCTTCATCCTACTACTCAAGCCATTCCTTCTAAGATAAACCTAACTCCATTGACGGTATATGTCGATACCGCTTGCATTTAGTCTTTTTTCTTTCTTCTTCCTCTATCTTTCCATCGATAGGAAGCCTTAAATCGAATCTCAGGAAAATCCAGATGACTTGGTCGAAAATTTAGTTTCGAAGTCAATCAATCTCCCAATCAATCAATCAACCGGTACTCTTTCGTCGTCCGACGCTTGGGGCAGTAGACGTCCTGCACTTCGATTGGTCAGCAGTCAGCAATCTGTTGTCACTCCAGCTCTTGTTCACCCGTCGGAGGTCTTCTCGGATGCTTTGTTGCAAGTTGGTTTTCGGCTAGAGTGGCTTCCGTTTTCAACTAAGGTTCCAGCATGGTAATTATATAGATAGATTGATAGATCGGAGGAAATACCGTACAAAACTGAATGAAGAGTGAGGGGGGGGCGAGAAGAAAACTATTTGAAGCAATTAGAGTCATTATAATTCAGGGGTGGAACGTATATTAAGGCTCAGTCATAAGAGGGGACCATTTATACTTTTTCTTCTCGTTTCTGAGGGTCGATTGAAGCAGGTATGTCAGCAAATAACCTACCTTCAATTCTGGCATTTGTCATTTACATATACCTGACATGCTAATCTCGCAATCAGTGCACAAATAGAATTAATGTGCACATAAAAGATTATTCACTTAGAATAATGTAATGATTAATACTTATACTTATATCTATAAGTACAATAATATTATAATCATAATTACTGAAAATTATATCTTAGATAACTGTTTCCGTTAATTAGTCAGTTTTCCAAATATCGCATTTGTACCTCAGTAGAGTATACAACCTATGCATCCTCCCGAAAGTCACTTATGGAGCTGAAACATGGAACCTAACCAAGAGACAGACCTACAAATTCAGAAGTATTCAACGTGTGCATGAGAGAATCATGCTCAACCTCACATGGAGAGACCACAAGATGGTACAGTACATCAGAGCGAAAACAGGAGTCCGAGACATTATAGAATCCATTAGAAAACTTAAATGGCAACGGGCAGGTCATGTTGCAAGAATGGCAGAGAACCGATGGACATTACGACTCACAACAATGATCCCCAGAGATGACATGCGAAACCGAGGCTAGCAGAATACTAGATGGAGAGATGAACTGAACAAATCAAGAAAATATTGGCTCCACGACGCCCATGACAGAGAAATGTGTCGGATCCTGGAGAAGACCTAAGTCCAACGACTGCCGTTAAAAGACTGATGATAAGTTTCTTCGATAATAATAATGATAATAATTATGATCTGTGAATCAGTGGGTGTTATTATTATACTTTAATTGCATTTCATGAAAACAAAAATAGTCATTGATTTTATATCTAATAGTTCAATAAAAGTGAACAAAGTAGTTCAAAGTATAGAATAAAAAAAATATTTATACAAAGTTTTATTTTTTCGTTTATCAAGTATATATATATATATATATATATATATATATATATATATATATATATATATATATATATATATATATATATATATGTATTATAAAATGCCATGATCGTCTTCTGTCAGATTTGAAATTGGAATGGAGTTTTACCCTGCAGCAGCGAGTCTTGTTCTGACTTATGTCATCTTTCTTTCTTTTCACTTATATCGTCACAGATTCCATCAATCAATACGCCGTCTAGATTCCTCACTGTACTTACATGAACTTACATTGTAGGCAATACACTGCATATAATCCAGTAATGCCTGTAAGTAATATCAATACGTACGTTCACAAACATGATTAAAAGCAACACGAAATAAACCCACTATCGACATATTTCAATCGGTTTCCCACCAGAAGCCTTTGCAAAGCCCGATCAAGTGTTGAACGAACGAAGGGGTTTTCTGAACGTTTGTTATTCATTCATTCGTCAATTAATGTATGAAGATATTCGTCAATCTCCGGAATCAGACGATGTTGAAAATGCTGCTGCTCTGTGGGTAAGTCTTCTATGATGGCCCAAAGATTTTCTGTGGGATTGGGGTCAGGTGAATTTCCTGCATAGTTGCCAAAACCATCCTTCCGGAAAAATCAACTTTTTCCAACCACCGCAGGGGCCACGAATGCGACAATTGCACGTCGCTTCTCCACCAATGGGGTCAGACATGAAGATTATATCAATTAAAATAGACTCGTCATCACAGTCAATAATTGAACGACCGTAGCGTCAAAATTTGAGGCCATGAGGGACAGTTCTATCGAAGAATGGATATGGTCAGAATAAACTCTGCTTATGACATCATTGGAATTTTCAACAGGAAAACATCTAAAATTGCGTAAAAAGCATGTAGAGACATCTATATTCTGAAGAAACTAAATGCTATTAATAAAGCCAACAAAATGAGGGCTTTTCTGAGAGCAAAAATAGAAATAGTCTTTTGGAATACTGATACCGGTTTTCAAGTCTGTTGACAAAACGGCGTGGCCAGTAAGGTTGGAATAAATATAGACACAAACACATTGATGGCTACGGTTATTTAATCCCTGCAAAGAAGAATTCTCTTGTCCCAGTTATTTAAGTTTCAAAATTCTGAAGCCCTTTGTTTAAGAATCCTCTAATAAAGACTCGACAATTCAAAAAAATTTTTGTTTTTTATTGTAACCTTTTTCCACTATTCCAGGGCGTTATGCAATGAATTCTATTTTCAGCTGGGTAGCAAAAACTAATCATAAATATTCATAAAAAATAATAATGAAACCCTACAAACTGACATACCATATATATATATATATATATATATATATATATATATATATATATATATGTGTGTGTGTGTGTGTTACATGTGCATGAGTGTACAATCGGACAAGTGTTCAAATGTTTATATACAGATGTCATACGTGTGTTTGAGCATATTTGTGCTTCTTGGATACAGACAAAATGTTGACTTTAAAAACATAAACAATTTCTCGAAGTTAAGCCTGAGATTTTAGGGTTACAACGATTTCTTTTGGATGAAAAGGAGCATTGAGTCAAAACGTAGCATGGTAAAACTGGATACTATCTTCTTTTTTCTTTTTTAGATAAGCAGAGTTGAACATTTAGTCAAAAAAAATTCACTTGAAACAACGGAATATGACAGTATCGACTAAAGAAAAGAGAAAAAAATATTCGTAAATATTTTTTGATCAAAAATCTAGATCAGGAAAAACACAAGAACACATTGCATCTTCTGAGCGATTGAGGAATGTCATTTTTGTGGTTTGGAAGGCTGGGAGAGTGAGAGAAAAAAAAGAGAGAAAAAGGGGAAGAGACATGGATTGATGGAGGGAAGAATGGGAGAGGACGACAAGAAGAGGGAGGAGGAGGAGGAGAGAAACCAGAAAAAAAAGACACCCTCAAAAAAGGAGCAGATAGATGAAGAGTCGCAGTTAATGTGTACCAAGTGAAAATGGAATTTTCAAGGAATAACTTGTGAGATCAGTTTTCTGTACATTGACTACCGACCAATGCCGGATCAAACATGCAACAAGAGTAGCGAAATTCCAGAATTTCAAAATGGACCCTTTAATCCATTATTATCATCTGGTGGTCGAGAGTTCGATCCCTGGGCTAGGCAGTGGGATCCGGCAGAATGTACAGAAGCATCTTCAGAAGACATGACTCAACCGAATAATTAAATGATAAAAGACATTACCAAGCATTGATATCAAAATATGAACAGCCTACCCCCTTGGATCGAATGAAGGAATCAATTTGAAATGCCAAGAACGTTAACCGAATGAAAGAGACACTCGAAGAAGAACGATAGTACGGCTATCCAAACCTCCAACGAATGCCAGATGAACTAAATGAAGAGAGCAAGAAAGTCGGCCTATGCATGAACTTCAGCAAGACGAAGATCATGTGCAACAATCTCGTCAAAAATAAGAACACTAAGATCGAAATCGAGGACACAGAACTGGAGAAAGCAGATCACTACATCTACCTAGGACAACGAATCTCCATGAAACCCACAAAAGAAGAAGAAATCAAACGAAGAATCACACTAGGATGACAAGCCTTTGGCAGAGCAAGCTCAACCTTTAAAAACAAGAAGGTCGCCACTCTTATCTGTTCATAAACGAAAATTGAACTTTTGCTCACTCATTTATTTCCCTACAATAAATAAGGAAAAACGATTTTTGTATTCTGAAAATTGGTCCCTTAGTTTGAGTCCGGTAGCATTCATGCCTGTTTTTTGACAGAATGCACTTTTTTTTAGTGATCACTACCCAATAAAAGGTGGAAAAAGTCACTCGTTCTTTTTTTTCTTTTAAATTATGGATTGATGATTCAAACCATACTGATAGCACTTTCATCAAGCTCACTTATATTTGCTATCACCTTTGCGTATTTTACACGAAAATAAGTAGCATATAAGGGTGGTGGTGATCCATAATTTCCCTCTGAATGTTAGTTTCTTTCTTTTCCAATTTTGTATTTTTCAATCTTTGGTCCAAAGTCTGTCAGTATTGGTGCTCTTTGATGATGTTAAAATGATCTTTTTGAACTGCATCTGATACTCTTAACACTCTCTGAATGCAGATTTGTGTGTAAAGCATATGTATATATAAACGTATCTATAAGTGTCTTACATGACACAGTCGATGTTAGAGACTTGTGCTTCTTCTCCAATTAAAATGGTAGCTTGCTGCCTTTTTCTCTTTGAATACCACGTTTTCTTTTTAAAATTCTATTGAATAACTTGAAAAGTCTTTGGCGGTATTCGATCACTTCGCCATAATTATGCCAAGAAAAGGCCTTCATAAAATCTATCACTTTTTCAAAGAATAGGAAAAAGTAAGAAATTGATGCCATTCATATTGGAAGACATTCAGACGAATTGTCGACAGCAAGTTACTAATATATATATATATATAAATATATATATATATATATATATATATATATATATATATATGTGTATAAATCTTTATAGCTTTAAACACTAAACCCATTAAATAACATCTTCAATTTAAAAAAAAAAAAATTGTCACTTATTTCGCAATATCTGTTGAAGTGATTTATGCAATTTTCTTCGGCACAATTTTTTAAATGTTTTAAATATACTTTGATATTATAAATCCTCTTTTGTTGGGATCGTCAGTTGTTCGCCAAGTAACCGTTTCGAGGATTCAAGAAGCATAACAGCTATATTAACATGGTACCCTAGCAGTGTTGACATATGTTCGTTTATATATATATATACATATATATATATATATATATATATATATATATATATATGTGTGTGTGTGTGTGTGTGTGTGTGTGTATGTGTGTGTGTGTGTATTACTGAGGAATATGATATAATATAGTATAATATCCGATGTGTGATGGGTTTATAACATAAAGTGCTCGATACATCCAACATTAAACATTAAGTTGATTTACAGTAGAGCTTAAAATAAAATGAAGTAAGGATTCTCTTCACAAACACGTTTATGATTATACAGAGCAGAAACGTAAACGTGTTTGTGCAACGAATCGTTATATATATATATATATATATATATATATATATATATACACATATATATATGTAAAGAAATGAATACACCTTGCGTCATAATATTTGTGGACGTGTTAAGTTATTTGAAACTCTATTTGAAATGACCTGTTATTACACAGAGAATGAGGCACGGCCTCGACAGCATAGATAGGATGAACAATTAAAAAAAAATTGGGCTTCCACAGAAATCGAACCTGCAATCGATTGAATGGCCGCTTCAGAGTAGCGTCGTTCTTACCTATAAAGCCAAACGGAAAGGCAAAGGTCCGAATAGCGGTTATCTGAAGGACTAGCTTATATGTTACAGGTTCGATTCCTGCAGCAGATCCATTTTTCTTTAATTGTCTATTCTATTTACTCTGTCTAGGCAGAGTGACTCCTCTGTGTAAGACCGAGTGATCATTTCAAATACATATATATATATATATATATATATATATATATATATATATATATATATATATGTGTGTGTGTGTGTGTGTAGGTGTCTTTGAAACTTTTCACGTTAATGCTGAAAGAGAATCTTTCTTTTAGAAATATTATGCAGACCCAAATCATCCTACGATGTTATTTCATACAAGTCAGATATTTTGCGATCGTTGTTGATATCAGCCACATACTGTATGTGGGTTAAACTTTTTTACACCAGAACTGCTGAATCAGATTGTGTTACTTACATGATGAATTCTTGTCCGAATGATTTATGACTTGATTGATTTATTACTCACGTTTGATTCATATTGTGCTGTTGTGATTAATATATCGGATGTTTTAACATAGTGTTGCACCACATGGGGCCACTGTAAAGTTTTGGGTCGAGTTGATCCCATTTGTCAATTCGAAATAATGGGCCCCGTTTTCTATAATCCTATTGACATTGGCTTCATCTTGTCATTATCTACTCAGCCTCCTGGGGGCTCAGCACAAGGGGACTCACTGAATATGGAGATTGTCCAGATTTAGCTTGCCATCATATGGTCGTTGGTATAATTATTTCTATTTTTAGATACTTGTATTTAAGTGAAAAGTTTTGAAAAGTATATATATATATATATATATATATATATATATATATATATATATATATATACTTTGCCTTCTGCAGCCGTAATAGTATGGAACATCTTACAGCAGTATTCAGTCTTCTTCCATTTCAAGCAACTGTGTCATTTTCCTGGCGAGGGTCCTTAACTCCTTCAGTTTCCTGCCAGATCTTGAAATTCCCAGTCCTGTGGTCTGCTCACATCTTACTAAGCAAGTTTGTGCAGTGACAGCCTTCTCATGCAACTATGTTGAAGAATGATAATATGTTGAGTAAAACAAATCCCCTTTCCACTACGCTACAGAGTTATTAATTTAACTGTGTACATGTAGTATATAACTCAATACGTGAACATTGCTACGTGCTTCAGATTGAAAAGAGTGTGTAGCGTCAGCGCCCCATTTGTTCTGCATTGCATTCTTAAAGGTGAAATGCATCAAGTTCTTATCTTGATAATAATAGAAAAAATTTCGAGATGTGTGTAACGTTTTTTTCAACCTTCTCACTTCTACACCGTTGATCATTACTGTCATATCTATTATTATATTTCTGCAATTACTTTGGTGTTCTTTTCAAAACTCCCAAAGACTTTCCGTGGAATTTAGTTTGGTTTATTTTGGTTTGGTTGATCATTATATATAACCGTCAAAAAATTGTCTCACAGCATTTCCTTGGTTATGTTTGATACTTCCTGGTTATCAAACTGAATGTAAAATCAATTTATTGATTCTTTCAGTCTAATACATAGAAATAGCGGAATCGCCGATAGTCACTTTTTCAAATGTGTCACAAATATATATATATATATATATATATATATATGCAATGCTCTTCCAACTACGGAATAGGGCACTCTGGTGGATGGGGAATATACGTGTGAGTGGATATATTGCTTAAATACAACCTTACTGACCATCCACTTCTGCGTAGGGCAGAGGTAAGATGCCAGTCTCTTAAGCGAAGGTTCCGACCCTACCTTTACTGGATGGGATAATGGATAGTCTATAGCCACACTGAAGAGTTGTAACACAATTATTTAATCATTATATATATATATATATATATATATATATATATATATATTGTATCATCCACAGATCGCTGTTTCAATGTATTGTGTATCTGTGTGGCTTTCCATTAACCCATGCAGTACCGTATGGTAGGATTGAAACCCAGAGGCTGATATCCTACCTATGAGCTACAGAACTGAGCCACGGTCAGTAAAGTCAAATTTAAGCAATATATCTATTTAAAGATAAATTCTCTATCCGCCAGAGTGCTCTATTCCTATGGAAGAGCATTGCATATATATATATATATATATATATATATATATATATATATATATATATATATATATGCAATGCTCTTCCATAGGAATATATATATATATATATATATATATATATATATATATATATATATATATATATATATATATATATATATATATATGCGTAAGTTTTTCAGGTGATAAACTATCTTGGTCCAAAAGATTACAAATAACATCCAGTTCGATGATTGAATAATTATAACGTTTCTTTACTTAATTTAGCATAACATAAATTTTATTTTTACTATGTAATCAAAACATAAAATTCTATTTTCATTGCGTCATCATGTGTCCACGTAAAAAGTGTGACAATAACAAATAAATGATCGATTGTGCATGTCCGTTCTATTATAAGTGGGGATGGTTATTTTGATCTCTAAAGAATTTTATTTCATCATATTGATGCCCCCTAACCAATGTACTGAATCTGCTCCGGGCATCGTGCCAAGGAGCAGTTCAGTGGTCTCCAGGAATTGTACAGACATAGCCAGACAATGAATTATAGATGTTGCCTAATGTAGCAACACCTGTGTATACAACCTCAACAATCTATTCCCCGACATATGCCAAAACACAACGTCCATCTGCATTGGAATTATTTATGATGGTAATATTACACTTGGTAGAAATCAAAAACAGGTCTGGCTAGTCACTCAATAGAAACCGCCATGTGACCCACGTCTCTGGCAGCACGAGGTGATCGATAAGAAAGATTGGACAAAAAGGTGATCAACGAACGAGTCATTTCTCTTGCCTTCTGTTGTGCTGTGATCACTAAAAAAAGTCCAAACTTGGAAAAAAAACACAAACAAACAAAAAACAAGCATGAATGTTGTCGAACGCAAGGTAAGTGACCAATTTAGCATGAACTAACATTGCAGGTTTAACCCTCACTAAGAACCTTTTTAGTGGGGGGGGGTCACAAAACAAAAAAGTTTTTATCGACATAATACGGAGTAAATGTTCAATTTTTCAGCCCTATAGCTCCATCAGTCAGGCTTATATAAATGATATATAAATACATACATAGCCAGGCAGGCAGGCAGGCAGGCAGGCAGCCAGACCAACTTGAGAACTGGAGAAACCTATGTTAACAGTTTTTTGACAGTATCAGTTGATGGTTTCTAATTAAACAATAGAAAAGTGCATCGTTTCCTGATTTTTTTTTGGTCTCCATACAGCAAAGGACCCTGGGAACATTTGAAAAAAAAAAAAAAAAAAAAAAAGAAGATATGTACGGGTATTAGTAGGCGTTAGTATAAATAACGGAGATGCACGCTGCCTCATTGGTAACCAGCACATGAAACAGAATTGGTGATCCGAGCTCAGAGGCTGAGTAGAGGAGAGGATAGGAGAGCGCTAGTTGAAAATGCAACCACCCCCAGACCAGCCTCTAAATGGAAAGAGGACCCCGTAAGCTTTATAAATAGCAGTTGACCTACAGACATTATACAATAACAAGGATGTATTTGTATAGACAGACACGAATTGCATAAATAATAATTTCAGTCTTTGCGGTTGTTTTTCCACCAATCAAGTCGTTGGTACACGTCTGTTTATTACAATGTTTCTCTTTTCATCAAATCTCACTAAATGTTGGAGCGGGGGGGGGGGCTTCGAAGGGCCAAGCAAACGGGCCCCTAACCAAAATCTCTCGCTATCTCTTGCTACACTTCTGCTTGAAAACATTTGAAAATGACGTGTAGGGACGAATCACCCGGGTATTCGTGGACGTTATCATACATAACAGAACACAGAGTGGCGCAGCATTTACTGGAAAGGGAAACAAAATCAGTGAGTTGAGTTGAATTTCCAGCTGAGGCTGCTTGTTCTCTTTACACTAACGCCAATGGATAGGTCATGAATCCACCCACCACCACAATCATCTTTCTTTTATTGCCCGTCATTGGACATAGATCTTCTTCAGGATTCGCCACACCTATCTATCGTGGGCGTCTCAGAGCCAATATTTTCTGCACCTGTCCAATTCGTCTCGCCATCTCATATTCTGCCGGCCGCGGTTCCGCATGATAGAGAGGTGTGGCAGATCCCTGGGGAACGTCTATGTCCAACGGCGAATGATAAACGACTGATGATAATAAAGATGATGATGATGATGATGATGATGATGATGATGATGATGATGATGATGAAAATGGAAAAAATACCCACATACAGTGGAATAGTTAAATACATAGGCAAGTAGATATGAACTGAGTGAAATCTACAGTGACCAGTGTCTTTAGGCAGCATCCCATATTGGGGGGAGGGGGATGACCAATTGAAAAATTGGGAAGAGGGATGATCAATGAATAAGTTACTTCTCTCGCCTTTTATTGGGCAGTGATCAGTTCATATTAAAAAAAGCATGAATACTATTGAACACAAACTAAGGTGCCAATTTAGCATTAATTCATATTGTAAATTGAACCTCCTCTAAATTGATATTTTGGGAGGAAAATAGAAAAAAACAAAGAAACAAAAAACATAGTAAAGAGTAAATGTCAAAACTTTCAGCCCTGTAGCTCCGTAGGTACGACCTGCATACGTGAAACATAGCGATATAGATAGCTAACCAGAAAGACAGAATTGCTCAAAAACTGAAGAAACCTACGTTGACAATTTTGGTGACAGTTTTGGTTGACGGTTTCTAAATCATCTTTTTTAACCATTGGAAAGTGTGATGCTTTTATTTTATCAAAATAGACTGTAAAATTGCTATTATTGTATTGTAATTATTTTGTGATTTCCTTTGCATGATTAGGAATAACCTTTGGCTTCAATGGGATGACAAATTACCTAATTCTCGAACAAACAGATCAGAGATACAATATTACACCAAGAAGGTACACCTTGACGCTTGAAAGTCTGACTTCATTTGTGAACGAAAATCCTCCCAACTAATAGATCAAAAGAGTTATATTGATCACTTGGTCACAAGAATCGCCAGTTCTGAATCTATTGGGTGTCTTTTCATAGTGAGATGTGGAGAATATCAGGGCCTGATTATGCCTAATAAGGGCTTGGGACACTGGTCAACTTGGGTCACCCTATAAGATAAATAACAGGGAAAAAAACAACAATGATAGAAACTATTGAATCGCTATAGCCCCACAAAAGACCAATCCGATCAACCAGCCAAGTGGGCTGCAGATTCTCTCTCTCGGTTCATCTGAGGGTTTGTGAGACTGTGTGTTTCTCTGGATGCTCCTAGTCACATTTTCGGGGGTTACAACCCTGAAATTTTCCCAAAGTACACCACTGGGCACCTTTTGGGGTCTTTATGGTCATTTTTGACCGATTAACAATGCTTCAAGTTAAGATATTTTTTCAAAATAATTTTTGATAAACGATCTATCTCTTTTAGATAATTTTAGGTAATGTTTTTAGATAATCGTTCTAGTACATGTGCGGGCTACGATGATTCCTTTAAGCGAGGTAGGGATATTTACCATGAAATTAGGTGTATAAGCTGAGAATCTGAGAGGGAATGGATTTAAATGATTCAACACACTCGTAGGAAACCTTTTTTTCACGGCCTTGGGGTACTGCTGATTTATACATTGATTAGCAAGAAAGTTCAAATCATATCGAGCAGTCAACAGTAACCAAAGGCCATAGCTGATCTAGGACCCCTAAATCTGCCCATGGTTGATATGGCTCTGAAGGTTACTATTTATTCTTCCAAAATTCAGGGATTGAGTAATTTTGCAGCAGAACATTCTGCTACCTTCAACAGACCGGTTTAATCACTGTTGCTGGGTTTGGTTAGGTTATTCTTGTGCTTGGACATTTATATGGATTCACAGTGGAAACTTGGAATTGTACACACACACACACACACACACACACACACACACACACACACACACACTCCCCTGAGTAGGAAAAATGTTTGTTTTTTTTTTGAAAATTCCACCCTCCAAATAGGTTTCTGGGGGGGGGGGTCAATTTACAATGAAATCTTCTCTCAAATCAGTCCCTCAGTTAGAGTCCAGCAGCATTCCAGCTTGTTTTTTGTCTTTCAAATTTGTACTTTCCAGTGAATCAATGTTGCCAATTTAATTGTTTTTTTTATGCTTCTTTATGTTTTATGAATTTGTGTGATTGTAGATTGAAAAAAATGTCCTCTTCTGTTTCAAAGTCCTGTGTTGCCGAGCGAGATGTCTTTTTAGAAATCTTTCGAATTTGTGAGTGACTTCAAGAATCGAATAATTGAAAAATCACTTCTAAATCGACAAACCAGGGACTCAAAGGAACCGAAAAAAGAACACCAATTTTTTTCCAGTTCTTGGAATTATGGGTGGCGTTGATTCATAATTTCCCTAAGAATGCTGGTTTGCTTTTTCTTCAAGTGAAACAATGGCTGAATCCTCATTCACGAAAGACTTGCTTTCTACTTAACCTACAGGTAAAGTGTCGACTGTTAAACATTTATGCTCATAAATATACTTATATCTATATACGTATATAGATCAATATACATCTAAATATATAAGTGAGAGTTGTCTGTGTTTGCGTGTTTGTTTGTCATGCTATAAAAAGTACTGAAACAGTCCAACCAAATTTGGCAAGTCTACTCAGCAGAACTTGGGGAAGGTTTCAAAAATATTTTTTAAAGGGTTTTAGAGGGAGTTTCTATTTTTGTAACTATAATACCAAAGTAGAACCTACTTTCTGCCCATATACATATCTTCTTATTTTATACATCTATGTATAATTCTTTAGGGGGTTTTAAGTGCAGGGAAATCCACCCTTTAAGAGGTCAAAAGTGAACAAGACTTGTTACTAAATTAGGATTGAATTTAAAAGTTTTGAGGAAAAAGCATTCTCAAATGTTTAAGGTGGAGGATGTCTTTATTTATAATGTAACTATAATGCTAAACAAGCACCAACTTCCTGTTCAATGTGTATATATATATATATATATATATATATATATATATATATATATATATATATATAATGTGTACTGTAGAGAGTGAGACAGACTCGGGAGTGAAGTGTTTGGTGGTAAGGTTTATTAATCCTTATAAGTAAATAGTCCAGACATGTTTCGGGATTCTTTCCATCATCACTGGTGTGTGCTGTGTGAGTGTGTATTATAATGTACCATGTGGAACCAGAGTCCATATATATATATATATATACCAGACAAATAACCTGTCTATGGGAGCTAGTATTTTTATATCTTTATACAAATAGATGAACATAAATACATAGTCTAGAAAGCTTTACAGCTTTAAACACTAAACACAAAAACTTTTTCAATAGATTTTTTTTGTGTCACTCCAGTCACCTATTCCCCAATATCTGTCAATGCAATTTATGTAATCTTCCAAAGTGTTTTTTCCCCATTTCCTCTATACTTTGTTATCATGGTACAATGTATAAATTGTCCCTTGTTTGGATCATCAGTTATTCAACATGTAACTGTTTTGGGGATTTAAAAAACTAAACAGTTATATCAACATGGCACCCCAGAAGTGTTGATGATGTTAGTTTTAGCAAAATAGAGTATTTCCAATTTCTAATTTCTAATTTCTCAATTAGGCAGAGGAAGAAAAAAAAAACAAAAAAACCTAAAGTAAATTTATCAAACAGGAAAAATGAAATAACACTAAAATCCCGACATTCCACAAAATTCTTATTAACAAACATAATTCAACAATCTATACATCTTGAGGTAATATAGACAGTTTTACCCACATACTCATCATCATGAAGAAACATCTAATCAACATTATCTACTCCCTCACAAGTCTAAGTAAATTAAGAACAATACAATCCACTATGGTCATAAAAGACAATAACATGGGCAATACATTTAATGCAAAAATTAAGGTAAAGATGAAAACATCCCTCAGAACACAATTCAGCATCCATTTATAGATAACTCCCACACCTTGTCCACACACTTTGACATGTAATTTATAACCAACAGGGAAACACACAGACAACAAAAAAACAACAATAAAACTAAAATAAAAAATCCTCCCAGCATAGCGACACCCATCTCACCA
>OY735229.1:40067498-40192498 GCA_963457665.1 Thysanoteuthis rhombus
TGAGATGGACTGAGCTTATTGACAAGGGAGAATTATACTAAATATGAAAGTGAATACTTGACGCATAAACTTTTCATCGGTAGATTGATAGAGCGAAAGAAAGAAAGACGTTGATGTCAGGTAACAGCTCAATGGGAAGTCCATTCCGCAAAGCTGTCAAATCACGTGCCAAAAAGGGAAAAAAGTATCTACCGAGAGCCTATTAGAACCCGTGCGGGTCTATATCAAATGGTTAACACTGTGTTGTTATCTAAGGGAGATAATTTGGACAGATGCAACGGAATTCAATTCTGGGAAACTATTAATAGACTAGTTCCCCCTTTTTAATTTCATTTTTTATTTATTTTATTAAATGAAGTTTTGTAAATCATTATTATTCATTTTTGCTGAAGGGTACTCAGCCTGAGTTAAGTTGCGATAAAAAAAAATCTACCATTGAGATCGAAGTGAATAGTAGCAAAAAATTATTAAATATTATAGTTTACCCTTGCTGTCCAGAAAAGACGGCAATTTGTAATCGGATTGTACATATAAAATATCAAAGACATTATGTTGCTCTTCATTTCAATGTTTATATTCAACCAAGATGAACCCAAACTGAGAAAAAAAAATCAAATAAAAAGGAATAATTAAAAAAAAAATCAAGTAAATATTGGAGATTACTCTTTAATAAGCATCTTCCTTTACAAACGACAAATGCTACAGACAGAAAATGTAGCCAACAACGAGCTGATTGCGAAATAGATTGCTTTTTTTTTGATGATGAAGTTCTTTTTCAGTAGTGGTTTGCCGAATGACATATAGATATATGCATGAAAATAAGGGTAGTGCCCTTAATAATAGGCACACTTGGAACTGTGCCAAAAATACCAGAGGTTAGATAAGTCAAATTAGAAATTTGTTGAAGAACTGAAACTGTGAGGATACAGTGGAAGGTTCTGGAGATTTTGCCTTACTTACTCTCCAATGATAATCACTTGTCTACCTGTGTGTACATACAAATGCATTATATATAAGGATAATAATGTGGGTTTGAGTCTTTGTCTGTCAGTCTCTCTCTTTCTCTCTCTCTCTCTCTCTCTCTCTATATATATATATATATATATATAAATATATATATATATATATATATATATCACTCTCTCTCTATTCTATATATATATAGATCTCACTCTCTATCTCTACATATATACATGTATATCTCACTCTCTCTCTCTCTCTCTCTCTATATATATATATATATATATATATATAAATATATAAATATATATATATATATATCTATCTCACTCTCTCTCTCTATATATATAGATCTCACTCTCTATCTCTACATATATACATGTATATCTTACTCTCTCTCTCTCTCTCTATATATATATATATATATATAAATATATAAATATCTCACTCTCTCTCTCTATATATATAGATCTCACTCTCTATCTCTACATATATACATGTATATCTCACTCTCTCTCTCTATATATATATCTCACTCTCTATCTCTACATACATACATGTATATCTCACTCTCTCTCTCTCTCTCTGTATATATATCTCACTCTCTCTCTACATATATATGTATACATTATATATATATATATATATATATATATATATATATATAGGTAATACATACATAATGTATATTATGTATACATGTAGGCTTCCCTTGCTTCATTGTATTAAGCTTTATAGCTCTTTGCAGAAATTGTGATTTTTTACGAATTGCAAGTTTATGGCAACCTCTCCCTGAGTAAATCAATCAACAATGTTTTGCTGACATTATTTGCTCTCTTTGTGCCTCTGTGTCACAAGTCGACCTGAGTTGCATCTTTAGAAGTGGGAGGGTGTTCATAATTAGTTTTTGTATATGTCACTGGGTCACTGTTACTTGTGCATGACATCACTGATTGTAGGTGTGGTCATTGTCTTCTATCAATGCTGTTACATACCAAAAATAAAGTCAAAACGCTATGGTTGGAGTTTGACAATAAGATGGAGAAAAAGTAGTAATAAAATGATTGTATATAACCGTGGTGTTACTAAGGTTGGTAATTCAGGGTGTCGCCTCCAGTGTTGCCAACTCAGAAAATTTTTTGCACAAATTTGGCCCCCTAAAAATGTCAAAAAACACCAAAATGTGCTAAAGGAAAGAAATCACTGTTAGCCTTTTTATGGCCATTTTGAATAGTTGAAAATGGCTAGATGTGGCTACAATGGCTAGAAAATAACTTATCGCTGAAAAGTAGAGCTAAAAGTAGTGATAATTGTTGAATTTCCATCTTGGCTAAACATCACGTTATCACTGCCTCTGATGGTGACAATTGGGGTGGGCTGCCCCCTGTCCTCATCAATACACCAATAACGAAGAACCTATTGACTATGAGAGACCTGATAAAAAAGTCAAAAACTTGTTATGTAATCATGACGCCAAAGTCGATGGTGATCATTTCAACCTTAAGCATTGTCGTAGTAACAATGCTGTTCAAATACAGTTTCACAGCTGTGGTCAATAGAAATCGACCATACTTAGTTTTTCTCAAAAATTATCAACTTAGATTATCAAGACAGGTCTGATTAGTCACTCAAAAGAAACTGTTATGTAACAAAGGTCTTTTGGCAGCATGCTACATTGGGGTGATCAATTATAAAATTTCTAATAGAGGGTGATCAATGAATATTGTTTTTGTTGGGTAGTGATCACTAAAAAAAACATCCAAATTTTCAAGAAAAATAAATTAGAATGCTGTCGGACACAAAATTAGGGGCCTAGTTTAGCTTGCATTGCAAAGTGAACCCCCTTCTCACTAAAAAATATTTAAGTGTGAATTTAAAGAAAAGGGAGGAAAAGAATATTTTTTCTCAACATAATAAGGAGTAAATATTAAAAAATTTCAGCCTTTTAGCTCCATTGGTGTGGCCTGTATGCAGTGCAGATAGATAGCCAACCAGAGCCACTTGAAAACTGAAGAAATCCATATTGACAGTTTTGTTGACAGTTGCGGTTGATGGTTTTCAATCAGATTATGGCACTTGGAGAAGCATCCTGTCTCTCAAGTGGAAAGAAAAGTGAAAAAAAAAATCTGTTTGGAAAGGAGGCAACCCACCCACCCTCAGAGAGGACATGTTGCGAGCCTTCTGGTTTTAATTATTCTGTAATTCATTATTCATCCTAATGACTATGAATAAATTGACTTTCAATGAGATCTTCATAGAGGACACTTGTCACACGATGAAAAGAAAGCATCCTTTTCTAGAAGAAATCCTTCACGACAATCGTTTTCATTTTTGATTACTGTATATGCTGTTATATAAGAGAGATATTCAATTAGAAGAAAAAAAAAAAACAGGTCTGGTTAGCCCCTCAATAAAAAACTGTCATATAACTGACATCTTTGGGCAGTCCTTTGAAGGTGATCAATTAAAAAAATTGAAAAATGAGGTGTTTGATGGATTAGTTACTTTTCTCACCTTCAGTTGAGCAGTGATCACTAAAGAGAGTGTGAATTCAAAAAAAAAACCTCAATCATAAATACTAGTGGACACAGTCTAAGAGATCAGTTTTGCATCAATTTACATTGGAAATTGACCACACCTCTAGAAACCTATTTAGGAAGGGAGATTTTTGGGAGCTGCTATGGGCAAGTAGATATGGTTGGCAACCAGTTTAGGAGATGGAAAACTCTGATTCCAAACTAAAGAACCGACACCTTATGGCCAGCAACGCATTGTGGAGAGCAATGAACATGCTGTTACGATCAAAATGTGCTGGTCATCTACCTTGGCAGACAGGGATGAGAAAATGAAGCTGAC
Source organism: Thysanoteuthis rhombus (assembly GCA_963457665.1). Taxonomy (NCBI): domain Eukaryota; kingdom Metazoa; phylum Mollusca; class Cephalopoda; order Oegopsida; family Thysanoteuthidae; genus Thysanoteuthis; species Thysanoteuthis major. Next base: position 40,071,315 of record OY735229.1, read on the forward strand.
AGTGCACAAATCTCGCTAATTATAATTCAGTTCAAGCACAAATCAGGACTTCAGGCTGTCCCCATACACTACAGCTTCTGTGCCTCTCAGTACTGGGGTCACAGTCATCTTTGATCACAGATGTCGAACGTGATGATGATGTGTCAAAAATGAAATATAATGACAAAGGTTTCATCGCACAAACTTTTACATCTTTTACAACAGATCACTTCAAGCTGATGGTCGGGAAAAACACATAACCTTTTTCCGCATAAAAACTGACCAGCCATAAAAATCATTTCATCGCAGGTTTATACAAGTCAGTAGCAATTAATCATTTGTAGGGAAAACGTCTCGAATTTCATGCTGACCAGATTTGTTGACAGATTTTTCTGTTATTAAATGTTGGCACCGGACAGAAGGATTTCAATCTTTTTTTTCTCTTTACCAAGGATTGTGGCACTGGTTTCAGTTCATGAATTCTCAACCAGTATTCTGTCTAATGGCTGTCAAGGCTGACAAAAGGTGTAAAAGATTTTTTTTTTGCTGGGTATGTAAGGTAGTTATGGGAGAGTGGTTTGCCCATATGCTCATTAACCAACTCTCTTCTAATTAAACCATTCTGGCATGCTTGAGACAGGACATGTTTCTTTGTGGAGAAATGACAAGACATTGACCACATCATAAGTGGATGTAGCAAGCAGGCTAAAAGAGTCATGATGGAGCAGGGACACCGATACTCTGGGAAATGTGCAAATTACTTTAGTTTGACCATGAAACAAATGGTATCAGCACAAGCCGGGAGCTATCCTGGAAAATGACATGAATCAGAAACTCTGGGATTTTGGCATCCATATCAAGAACATGGTCAAGCAAGAAGATTGGATGTGATAGTCCTAAACAAAGAAATGAGGACTTGCCAGATCAGAGATGTAACTGTACCAATGGATAATTGGAAGATAGAAAAAGAGAGCAGAAATAAGAGAAGCTTAGTAAAGCATAGAACATGAAAGTTAGAGTCATACTTGAAATATTGGTGCACTAAAAACTGGGCAACATGACGTTAAAAAAAAAAAGTTACTTATTATTAGAAACAGTCAACCAAAACTGTCACCAAAACTGTCAAGATTGGTTTCTTCAGTTTTTAAGTGGTGGTGGCTGGCTGGCTGGCTATCTATCTATCTATGTGCCATGCATACAGGCACTAATGGGGCTAGAGGGCTGAAAGGTTGAACATTTGCTCCTTGTGTTAAGGAAAAATGTTTGTCCTGTTTTTTGAAAATTCCTTCCCCAAAAATGATTTTTCAAGTTGGGAATCACTTCACGATGTAAGTTTATCTGATGTATCCAGTAGCTATCACTGGGGATCAAGTGACAATAAGTGTTCTCAAATCTCCATGTTTTCCTTCAATATTCTCACAACAGCGCATTTGTCCATACTGTTTCATTCCCTCTCTGGATCTCTCTTCTTCCTCCTCCTTCTCCTCCTCCTCCTTCTTCTTCTTCTTCTTCTTCTACTACAAGTACATCTTCTTCTTTAACAGCTCCTTGTTCTTCTCCCTCTTCAACTTCATCTTCTTCACCCTCTTCTACTACTACTACTACTACTACTACTACTACATCTTCTACATTGTCTTCTTCTTCTTCTTTTTCATCATCATCTTCTTCTTCACCTTCTTTTACTACTACTACTACTATTACTACTACTACAAGTACATCTTCTACATCTTTCTCCTCTTCATCATCTTCTTTATCTTTTATCTAATCATCATCTTCTTCATCTACTAATACAACATCTTTTCTTCTTTTTCTTCATCTGTGACTACAACTACTACAACTCCATCTACTTCTTCTTCATCTTCATCTTCCTTTTCTTCATCTTCATCTTCCTTTTCTTCATCTTCTTCTTCTTTACTTTTGATAATATCCAATATTGATAAAGATATAATTCAGCATGTTTGCATGTACAAACATTACACTTTCTGATTATAATACCTTCTTTCCATATCTTCCTTTATCTCACACCTCCCTGCCCACTCTCTCAAAGTGATCAAAAAGTATAGGAATGGAAGATGGTGCTTATGCTTGAATGGGAGCCAACATGATTCAACCTTCACTATAAATATAATTCATTCATTACTCTTCTCTCACAAGTCTGAAGCCTAAAACCTGAATAGTAGACCACAGACATAAATGGATAGCAAAAGTAATCAATAAATAAAACAACAGATATATTAGTTTCATTTACCTTTGTGTGTTATCATAATAAATATATGTACATTCCATTGGTAATAAATTACTTATTGCTAAATCATATACATCAGTAGCAGAAATGTATATGAGTGAATGATGATGATGTCTTAATTGTAAATACCCATGGAATTTCCACAGATCCAGGTAGTTATTTATGTCCCAAAGTACAGAAACCTGAAAAAAAGATTAAGTAGTATTCTCTTTTTCTTGCTGGAATAGACCCAAAATGTTGGGGTTTTTATATAAGTTCCCTCAATGTGAAAACCCTGACCCTAACCCTTACCCCTAATTTCAATTCCAACCTGGGAAGACAATTCCCACTGGTTATTGTAAGGATTAATGAAAAAGCCCTCAAATGCTTATTTCTATATTGTTTTTTTTTTTTTTTTTTGCTTCAAGCTTTTGACAGCATTAGCTTTTTTTTTAGGCAAAGCTTAAAAAATCTGACATTATGACAGATCAGGGACCCAATGAAAAAGATTTATAAAACTGACCGTTTGGGAGAAAGATTGAAACGTTTTGATTCTCAAAGATCAAATTCCTGTTAAAATTTGATCCCAATCTGAGAACAAAAATTAAGTTTGTAGTCAAGCGGAACAGAAAATTGCAACTCTATCTTTTTCTCTTCCTTCAGGCTTCCATACTTTTCGATCAAAAATGTTAGATTTTGATGGAAATCAACAAAAGAAACCCCCTTTTAGAAACCGCTAACCAAAACTGTTAACATAGTTGTCTTCAGTTTTTAAAGTAGTCTGGCTGACCGGTTATCTATGCATGTGTTGCAGGTATGAGGAATGGAGCTATAGGGCTTCATATGATGTCTAGAAAAGAACATTTATTTGTTATTTGAAAATTCCACCTACACAGGTTTTTAGTGGGGGAGGTCAATTTACAATGTGAGTCAATGCTAAACCGACAGCTTCATTTGTATCTGGTAGCCCCCATGCCTGTTTTCTGAAAATTCAACCTTTTTTTACTGATCACTGCCCAACAAAAGACAGAAGAAGTAACTTATCCTTTGATCATCACTTTTCCGAATTTTTTATTGATTAACTGCTATCCCGCATCCTGCGAGAAGATATTGATCATGGGACGATTTCTTTTGACTGGTTTACTTATCTTTTTATGAATTTGAAAAACTTTTGATCTTAAAAAAAGTAGTTGTTTTGTATCCTTGTTTTGATTGAATAAACCTCTGATCAAATTGAGACTGTATTTTTTTTTTTTGTAAAAAAAATCAAGATATCACTAATTAGGGAATTTCGTAACGTATACGATACAAAAGTTGCAGTCATCATCTTCAGTCGGGATAGATGTAGGGGTGGAGTTTGATCCCTGCAGCATCCATGTTCTGTTATTTGTGGGGCAGTGGGTTGGGATCATCCTTACCCCAAGAAATTAAACCATTCTCATGCCAAGAGATATCAATTGATTCTACCTAACTGATTTATTCTTGTGGTAATAGTTTTACTCTTTCCTCCACAGTAAAATGAATTTTTATTGTTTGACCCATGAATTGAACTCATAACCACCAGGTAACTACATGAACTTGACCAATGCTCATATCCACTTGACCATGGGCAGTGAAATAAGAACAAACTACTCCCATTGGTCAAATAGATGGTCCGGTTTGAAATTGCCAGAAAATTTCTTGACCAAACAGGTACCTGAAAAAGTCTTGAGAATACAATAACTGAAAGGTCTTTAGAAACGGTCAATCAAAAACTGTCAACATGGGTTTCTTCAGTTTCAACTTATTCTGGCTGGCTATGTATGTATGGTGTTTATTGGCCACACCAATGGAGCTAGAGGGTTGAAGATATAAGCATTTACTCAATATATGTCTCGAGAAAAAAAACTTTTCTTCTGCTGAAAACTCCCCTTCTAAATAGGTTTTTAGTTGGGGTTCAATTTATAATGTAAGTTTATGCTAAATTGATCCCTTAATTTGTGTCTGGAGGTATTCATACTTGTTTGTTGAAAATTCAGACTTCTTTTTAGTCATCACTGTCCAACAAAAGACAAGAGAAGTAACTTGTACATTGATCACCCTTTTTACAAATTTTTCAATTGATCACCCCAAATATGTCATGCTGTCAAAAGACGTTGGCTACACGACAGATTTTATTGCATGACTAACCAGACCTTTGACAATAACAAACAAGATAAGGACACTAGTCTGAATAGATCACTGTATAATAAAAAATCATTTAACCATCAGAATGGTCAATGGTGCAGTGCTAAAAAAGTAGCAAGGGAAGGCAGGACTGCCAGCGCTATTGAGCATAGTGATCCGGCAAGCAAAGTGGCCCTTTATTACTGGATACCGAAGGAACACCATTCTCCAGCCCCTCCGATCAAAGTAAGGGAGCGCTGTTCCGACATGTTCCCACAACACCACACCACACAACAGCACCTAAAAGAAAACAGCATTAAATGACGACAAAATCTTAATTGTGGATATTTAGAGAGTGACCTGAAGAGCTCAGAGCCAAGAGACTTCTTTGTCAGTTTCCAATTTTCTCATTCATTTAATACAGGTGGCAAGGAACGAAAGGAACGAATATGCAAGAGAGAAGGAAAAAAAGAGCGAAAGAAAAAAAGTTTTGTCTCCTACCAGGCAATGAGAATCACATCCAAAATATGTAGATCCACTACCATATCGCTGCTTTGACGGTTTTGATGAACTCCAAATTTATAAAAAAATACACCCAATCTGTAGAGAAGACTCGTGGACAATCGGTGTCCGCAGACAAGGGACCAAGGGGGCAGAGTTACTGGAGTGCAAAACAGTCCACTGACACTTTCTTGAGGAGTTTCATCATTGTCAATGCTACTTTTATAGGCAGGGCACATCCATTATATGTTGATACTTTAAACTTTGTCGCACTTGCTGTGAAGCCCGCTGTCTGTATAGTTTTAATTTCCTTCCGCATCATTAAAATCATCTCATTTTTAAGCAGATAGTGTACGAATCTCAATGGTCATTTAGGGCCAGTTCTCGTTTTTGTATATATAACAGGGGCTATAAATTGGGGCGTCTTGTATTGTCATGGGGTAATGGTTAACAAATAGATCATTGCATCTGAGTAGTGAGTCTGATCCTTACTGGGTGTCCCATACTTCTGGCCTTGTGCCAAAAACCATGCCACACTTAGTAAATAAGTTTTCGGGACTATAAGTTTTCTGGAAGTTTATAAGTGTATTTCATTTGTAAAATTGTACCCCAGTGTGCATTCAAATAAGCAAACATGTTGACAGATGATAGCTTGTGGCTTCTATTGCACATTTTAATACATTATTTCCAGTTCCAATATTCCAGTGGGTAAAAAAAGACATCTATTCATTAGATTTCAATATTATCAATATATATATATATATAAATGCTTATTCGTTAGTTGTGTGGCTATGTTTTCAAGAAAGTATATAAGTTAGTATGCAAAGACTTAGCAGATATAAACCCACATACACATATCAATATACATATTCATATATATAAGCATGTATTTGACCCTAAGATTATTATTCTAAATATTTTGGTGTATCTGTAATATATATATATATCTATGTGTATGTATGTGTCTTTGGGTAGATATAAAGTTTGTATATGTGAATTAAGTGCTTATGAATTTTGCATGTATTAATATATATTTATATACATTTTTCTTTATATGTTTTCATGTATAAGCACACTGAAAAAAGTAACTGTGTGTCAAATTGTGAATGAGTACTGGAAAGTTTATATAAGGTGTGCTTTATCATTTAGTAGTGTAGAATGAGTATATCAAAACATTTTGAATCATTTTAGATGGACATATATATGAATTGAATGTTTATGAATTTTGTATATATTTAGATATATATATATGCATAGCAAGTTAAAAAAAATGCTTTTGAATATGTGGTGTAATTTTATTGCATATAACAATAACTGCTACCCACAACAGACCAATTTAAGTCCTGTTGCTGAGTTTAGGTTATTAATTTGTTCTGACAATTATATATATATATATATGTATTTATCTGGACTTGACCCAGTCCTTACCATTCATTATAGAAACTTGAAAGGAGAAATTGATTTTTTTTTTTTGAAATCCCTCTCGAAATAGTTTTTTTTTTTTTGTGAGGATTCAGTTTGCAATGTGTGTTAGTGCTAAGTTGGTCACCAGTTTATGCCCACTTATTCAAAAAAAAATTCAGACTTTTTTTCTCTGATCACAGCCCAACAAAAGTCAAGAGAAATAACTTATTCATTGAACACCCCTTTTTCCAATTTTTTTAATTGATCAACACAGCATATATGAGTTGTGGTGATTCATAATTTCCCTCTGAATGCTTTCTGGATTATAGACTCCCAAATTCTCCAAGGAAATGAATACTTATGCTTATGCTGTTTATATATGTAGTATATTTGCAAACTGCCAATACCGAAAAGACTTATTAATCAACAACTTGTAAGTATATTGGGTATGTATAAGACATATATATATATAAGTGTATTGAAACACATATCTTCATGCATATATTTAGGTAGAACTATATAGATATATATGGATACCTATTAAAAAAAACCCCAGAATCCCTATATCATATAAAAACCTTACTAATTGTTAAGTGTAGGTAGGTAATTAGGTATGTATATTTTTACATGTATCTATGTATATTTATATTGAAGTGTATTTTTGTTTCTGACTATACATACTTTATAAATATCTGTTCTTTTGTCAAGTGCATATGTTTATATACTTAAAAATAGTTTATACTCAAGTTATAGAATATTCAATTTTTATGTGTATTGCGTTATATGAGAACTGCTTGATAAATGTGTATATTTTATGGTGAGATTACATGTATCGATCACTAATCAGGCATGGCTTTGAAGATAAAAGTCTGAACCGATATCCTTTGGCTAGCTTCCACAAATAATATTCCAACAAGCCTAATTTATATATATTGGCATATACCTGTAATATAAATATGCTGTTATTCAAATACCCACATATATGCATATATATATATATATATATATATACATATATGCATTCGTGTGCTGATTAGTTGGATGATTTCTTTCTGTTCAAATGAGTTGTTAGTATACAAATATCGATAGGTTTTATCTTGCATACACAGGTATCTTGGAAATGTTAGTATTAGTCAAAACTAGTATATATTATCAGAAACTGTTAACTACCTACCAGAATCATCCATTGGTCAACATGGAAATGTAATTAGTGTCTCAAAATCTCTTGAAGGAATATTCATAGATATATGTTAAATTAGAAAAAATATCAACAGGTAAACATGGAATATATAAATGTATCTATAGTTATACCTATATATATAAGAACTTATCCAGGCATAGAAACTTATTGATAATTTATGTAAGTTTTAAAACTTGAAAATTATGTAAGTTTGGTATATTAAAATTACAATAATAAGCTGTTGATGATGTAAGTATGGACTGAAAGCACAGAAACAGTAAGTGTATTTTATATCTATATTAAAACTATTCAAACATTTAAAACATGTGTATTATATGCAAACTCCTGGCTTGCATACATATATGTATATATCATTTATTTGCCTATTCATACATATATTCATTGATGTATATCTACATATATAGATATACATACTTAAATGCATCTTTTATTTTATCTAAAAGTTTATGGAGTTCAAATTTATAGCCTTAATTGAGTAATTTGAATATTAATTTTGTATTTAAAAAAATCTACCATCAATCATAATATGAATATTTATATATTCAAGTTTATATACATATCTGTAAATTCAGATATGAGTAAATTTTGAAAGTATATTTACATATATATATATGATTTTTATATATATTCTATGATAGTATTTTGATATATTTAAGCTTGCATTTGTCTTTTATAGATTTGAATACATTTTATATTCATTATTTATCCATATCTGAAAGTATATATATATTCATATATATCTATAAGTGGTTATGAATGTCTCTTTGAAAGTTATTGATTAATGATAAAAATATAGTGCTTTCCAATATATTTATTTACATTTCTAGATAAGTTTATCTTTATGTAGATATTGGTTCACTTATGTAATAATGATTGAAAGTGTTTTTTTCTGAATATATAATCTAATACATACATAAATATATAATTTTCAAAAATAAGATGATGGTTTCAGCAAGTGTTATTTGACAGACTTAATCATTTGTGAACTGCTGTTAGTATGAACATGGAAGCATTTACTTATATAAATATAACAGTCTATATAAATATATACTTTGGATTAGATTAGAAACACATCATAAACAATATAGATCTATTTTGCATATCTTGGTCATTGAAAATATGTATTTTTTTATCTGTCTGTGTGTCTGTCAGTCTGTTTCTCCTTCTCTGTATATACATATACTCTGGTATATTAGATGAAATTTTATTTAAGAAAAACGATGCAAATATTAAACTGTGTCCTATGAACTGGTATTATGACTTGGTGGCTAACTACCAAAACTTCAAATGGTCAGTTGAGGGGCTTGGATCAGCTGTAACAAGAGTCCTCCATATAACCTTCTAAATCATTTGTCCCATTGGCTGGCAAAAACAGTATTTACATGTCAAAGCACATTCATGTACATCTATGAATCAGTTTGTAGGTTAAATAAGTAACAGGCTGATAAAAACATTGATACATATATATATATATATGTAGATATATAAATATATATTATATATGAGTATTTTTGTTAATATCTGTTCTCACAAACTCCTCTGCCTTTCCAACTACATAAACTTGTATATATACACATATATATATATGTAAATCAATAAGCACTTGTATGGGGTGTCCCAAAAGAGTTGGCAAAAGTTTTTACATATTTTGCTAATTATCTAATTCTCATTTCATTCTGCACATAGGAAAATTAAAGAAATATATCCAGAAAAAATTAATTCAGGAAATTGAATAAAAGGAACTTACTTGAAAATAAAGATATAATTAGATTTTTTAATCAGTATTACTTATATTACTTATGAGACAACATACACTTGATTATATATGTGATCAAATATTTATATATATTACTTTTGATACATGTAGATATCCCACAAATGAACTTATCCGTCAATAATAGCACTCACAGGTTTTGAATGTTCAACCGTGTAACTATGTTGGTCTGCATAATAACGATTATTGATTTGAGGTATGCATATTTCTATCGATATACTATATATACATATATTGCTGAATATCTTCAGTATGAAAGTTTTGCAAAATTGTATATATATATATATATATATATATATATATGTGTGTGTGTGTGTGTGTGTGTATGTAAATATATGTATATGTGTGTTTTTTATAATTTGATAATGATGTAAATATATTTACATTCTTATTTATGAATAAGAAAGTATACCTTTGTAATCATGTGTTCTCATGTATGCATACAAAATATATATATGCGTGTTTTTGTATTCATCTAATAGTTCAGATATATGCGCATACTTATATATTAAGGAAAAAGTATATCTTTATAATTATAGGATTCAGTGTGTGCATGAATGTATGAATATATGCATGTATGTTTTTATCAATATTTAATAATGTTGTAGATATATATACATATGTATAAGCAAGAAAAAAAATCTTTATAATTATATGTGTGTATTTATGTATATGAATATGCGTATTTCTGTTTTTATAATCTAACAATCGTGTCGATATGTGTACATACTTACATATATAAGTAAATATTTATAATAGATGTTAGTGGGCTTCTGTTGAATACTTATTTGTTTTTAATTTGTCGATACACTCGATTAGTAATTTCTTGTTGATCCGAAACTTGTTAACATTTTGCAAATATTCTCTTTTTGAAATGAAAAAAAGTAATCCATAAAGATTATCCCATTTTAAGAGGCATGAACTTCCGATCCTTCCAAAGTGATTACTTCATTTGGTACTTTTTTTTTTTGCGGAGTTTAGACTCAGTCGTCCCCTTTAGTAAATGGACCGTTTGATAAGTGGCAGGGTCGTTTTAGTCGTTGGTAGATCCGTTATTGAAAGGAGCTGCGAGTGAAGTATTCCGAGCTCATCCGTGTGTATTAGGGTGCTTTCCTGCACATCGATACGAATGAGGATTCGGCTGGGTGACTGACTGGTGTTTCACGAGAAGAGTGTGGGATGCGGACTAATGAGTTATAAAACAAGTTACAATGAAATTGAGTTGTGACTGGTTCTGGTTGTGATGGGACAGTTTCAGGATGAGGTGGGGATGGATATTAATGAGGGGAGGAGGAGGGAAAGAGAGAAAGACAAAGATGGAGAGGGAAATAATGATAGAAAGAGAGAGAGAGAGAGAGAGAGAGAGAGTGAGAGATGGAGGTACTGATAGAACAAGAGCTGGGATAGAAGGATATGGGCGGAAAAAGAGAGAGAGTGAGAGGAATGAAAAGAGAGAGAGTTTTTTAAGATATAGTAATATATGAGGGATTACTTATTACAGATAGAGAGAGAGAGAGAGAGAGAGAGAGTATTTGTGTGTGCGTGCGTGATAAAGAGAAAGATAGTAAGAGGAATGGAGAGAAGAGGAAAAAGAAACAAAGTGATGCAACAAATGATACAGAAAGAGAGAGAGAGGGAGAGAGAGAGAAGGAGAGAGAGAGAGAGAGAGAGTATTTGTATGTACGTGTGTGATAAAGAGAAAGATAGTAAGAGGAATGGAGAGAAGAGGAAAAAGTGACGAAGTGATGCAACAAATGATACAGAAAGAGAGAGAGAGTGAGAGAGAGAGAGTGATGGAGACAGAGACAGAGACAGAGAGATAGATAGAGACAGAGAGACCTTGGAAAGAGAAAGAGGGTATGTGTGTATGAGAGAGAGAGAGAGAGAGACAGACAGACAGAGACGGAGAGAGAGAGACAGAGACAGAGACAGAGAGACAGAGAGACACAGAGAGAGGCTTTAACTAAGGTGCTTTAACTAGCGAATGATACTGAGGCGGAAAGAGGCAGAGGAAATAAACGAAATGAGAGAGAAAGAGAGCGAGAGAGATAAGGAATGAGAGAGAGAGAGAGAGAGAGAGAGAGCGAGTATGGGAGAGGTTGAATCAGAGAGATGTAACAAGTGAATGGCGAGGGGAGAGAGGGAGGGAGATGAAAATGGAAAGTTCAGCTTTAAAATGATAGGTAACGTGTAAGGGAGGGAGCAGGAAAGAGAGAGAGAGAGAGAGCAGGAAAAAGAGAGAGTGAGGGAGAGGGGGGAAGAGAGAGAATATCTATGGGCGCATGTGTGGATGAAAGAGAGAGAGAGAGAGAGTGAATGAGAACGAGAGAAAAGCAAGGATAGATAGGCAATGGGAGGTCAGAAGGAGTACAATATTGAAGAGAGTAAGATGTACACTTATTTACTCAACCTAACTTAGTCTGACACAAGGCAACAGTTGCGAGGTGCCCACTGAAGATCAAACTCACTACACTAGTAAATTAGTTTGCGAGATTAACTCGTTAACCTTTCTGCTATAGTTGGAGCCCACGTTATGTAGGAAGTGTAACAGAGCAGAGAGAGAGAGAGAGAGAGAGAGAGAGAGAGAGAGAGAGAGAGAGAGAGAGAGAGAGAGAGAGAGAGAGAGAGAGAGAGGGGAGAAGGGGGGATTGAATTTCGAAAGAAAAGAAAACGAAAAAGATAGATAGGTAGATGTGACCAGAGTGAGAGGGATTTAGATAGATAGGTAGATAGGTGATCGATATCAACAGACGGAGACAGAAAGACGAAGAAGCAGGTAGACGGAGATATTCAGCTCGCTAGATAGATGTGAACAGACTAAGATAGATAGATCGTTCAAACAGAGAGAGAGAGAGAGAGAGAGAGAGAGAGAGAGAGAGAGAGAGATCAGTTTTCAACCCCAAGAGAAATATGGAACCAGTGGAACTCAAGAAGAGTCTGAGGGAAGGATCAGAAAAAGGGAGACGGCTGGACTAATTATATAAGAGAAATCCACAACGAGAAGACAGAGAGAGAGAGAGAGAGAGAGAGAGAGAGAGAGAGAGAGAGAGAGAGAGAGGAAGTCATGAAAATAGAGGATCACATTGGACACATCGGTTTTTCGTGCGATAACTGGAGTTAAGGAACGTTGAGCCAGGTCAGTACTTCGATGGGCGACCGCTTCGGAATACCAGGCGCCGTAAGCGAGAATGGCGTATTGAATGATGCCACTTCAGATGTTTGCCGTCTCTAAGTCCTTTTCGCATGTCACAAGCCGAGACGTGAGAGAATTTCTATAGGTGAAGCCGAAGCAGGGACAGCTGAAGCCGCAGCCAGTGTAAGGACGCTACTTACTTAATTACAATGGAAGTAGACAGACATATTTAATCAGACGGACGGCTCTGAATACACGGAGGCGGAAGGAAGCCAGGAGTTATTGACTGTGTGGGGGTCGGATAAACTGGATGATTCTCAGGTGACAGGACTGGGGAGAGCGGTGCCGACGTGCGACGAAATTTGAAGAAATGTGTCTTTGATAGAAAAACCGAACTTGTGTCATGTACGTCAAGAATCATATAACAAAAATGTAAAGAAAAAAACAAAAAACACGAAACCCCGAAACTTACGTCAAGATAAATATATGTAAATATACTCTAGGGGCGGATCCAGAATTTAGAGCAGGGGAGGTGGGTCCATTTTGTTCCCACTTCATCCGTCTAATCAGGCAATGGATATTAAAAACATGTTTTAAACGTTAATGATCACTTGGGATTATATGTTGTTTTTTTTTATTTCATAAAAATTTCTTTATCAAGGAATTCAACTTTAAAAAAATCGTACTTTGCCTGAGAAGTGTGGGTGGGGGGTCTGGACCCCTGGATCCCCTTTCTTGATTCGCACCTGTACTCGTAAATGTAAAAACAGATGTATAAATATATATCCATAGATATAAGTATATTCTATGCGCGCACTTATTCTGATAAAAATATATGTGTGTGTGTGTACGTATGTATATATATATGTATATATAATCTCTTGGTGTATAATGAAATCACTTAATGTCGATGTGTATACAGATATTTCTACATATTCACATATATACGTATACATATGTATAAGAACTAGTGAATACACGAGCACATATAAGTATGTATCATAGCTTATGAATATATTTATCTGCTCTTATTCTGATGAGCAATTGATATATATATATATCTGATAAGCCGCAGATATATACTAATATTACAGAATACATCAATAATATATCATAATATATATGCATATACATATATATTTCTCAAAATATATACATACATTCATGAGTGGAGCTATGTATACAGGTGTTTCTTTATTTGAATCAACTTGAATATTACAAAGGACACGCGTATATCTGAGAAAAAATATTTTTACATTTAAAAATCTGGGTAATTTTATGTATATGTTAATTTATATGGCTAAAATTGTGCATTTTTAGCTTAGTGTAAGTACTATAGGCGTCGTCAAATATATGAATGTAATGTTTCAGTATATATGAATATATATACATAACGGATATAAGCAAATATTCATCGATGTATTTTTATAGATTTGTACACATCTATGCAAAAGTGAGTAGATATATATATATATACATATATATGTAAGAGAAAAGCACTTTTCTCTCTGTGTATATGTGCGTGTGCATGCGTGAGCCTGTGTGTGTGTGAGTTTGTACGTACGTGCGCTTATGCCTGGTTTTGTCTTTTATTTATGCTTTTATTGATAAAGTGTAGACGTAGGACATAGTTGAAGTTGTTAGATAGACAGATGAATGTGGAGAGACTGGATAGATAGATTGATAGATATGAAGGGACTGAGATAGATAGTTATGAAGAGACTGAGATAGATAGATATTAAGAGAATTAGATCGATAGATAGATATGAAGCGACTGATCAATATATATATATATGTTGGAAAAAGAACAAAGATAGAGAGTGGGAGAGAGGGAGAAAAACGGAGGTAAGAGAGAGAAAAAAAGAATGATAAATATTTATATTTTAAATGTCAAGAAGAAATTTAGGCTCAGTGGAAACTTTCTAAAACTTTCACGATCCTTTTCTTTTGAAACATGCCGAGAAGCCCCTCCGAGATTAAAAGGGATCAATAGTTTCACAAACGTTCCATAAGAAAACAGAATAGTTATTTACACCTGAACGTTTCAGGACTAAAAGAAGCATTTTCTTAGATCATCGTTATTCGCTGTCCTCTGGTGACAGATATTTATGCCTGTGATCGAACCCAGAGACGACGCAGGGGCGTCAGAGCTCTTGGGGGCACGATACATCAGAGGAAGTCAGAGATAAAAAAATAAGGACCCAATAAAATGTAAATGTAAAAAATCTAAAAAAATAATCTTGTAAAAAAATTGCTGGGATCGGTGACACAATCGAACATAGCACCGTCACGGCAGCGATTCATGGTAATTTATGGGTTGACCGCTATCTTTAGAAACGCAACTTTCAATAGAGGATTATATATAGAACCTGGTGACAAAAAAGGTAGTATTGACAAGTCGAAGTTTATTCATACGCACTTGCTCGCATGTCCAGCGGTTATAGGGATCGCTGGGCGGCGACTGTTCGGGAATCGACAACACCAGAAAGGCATTCAATAAAATCCATAAAATTATCTACATGTGTAGATGAATGTGAATATACAGTGATAGATTTTTTTTGTACAATGACGTGTAATGGGATCTGCCTTTTTACGAGCATATGTAATCGGATCTGCTTCAGGTAGATTGTGTGGCGTCAAATCGCTTGCCTTGGAAATTAGAATTCGCATCCCTGTCTTTACCTGACCATAGTTGGATAGATAAATAGATAGATATGGACTGACTGAGATAGATTGATAGTTAGATATGAACAGGTTCAGATCAATCGATAGATAGTTACGAGCGATGAAACATTGTAAGGTAAAGGTGTGGAGTATACCTATTTCTCGATTTCCATTTTTTTTTGTATGTTTAATGTCTGCTAATTGAGTTACTACCGTATACCTAGTTCCAGAAACCCATTGCCATCAATTGTCACGAGCGGATAGAATAATTGGTGAATTATAGATAAGTATACCGTGAGGCAGCTTCATTGATTGATATATATATATATATATATATATATATATATATATATATATATATATATATATATATATATATATATATATATATATATATATATATATATATATATATATATATCAAAGATGTCTATCAAATCATCGCCGTGGCTTGTAAGTGGAAATGAGCGATAAGATAGAGAATAAAAAAAACAGATTTCATTAATGTAAAAAGTGATGAAAGAGATGAACGGGGAAAATTAGGGAGATCGTTGCGAAAAAAAATCTTTCGTTTACTTATATCTGTCGGAATAATATAAGGACAAAAAAGGTTCATGACGTTTCCGCCCTCTTCTTTTTCTTCTTCCTCTTCTTCTTCTTCTTTGTTTAATATGGGGAAAGCCCTACAATCCTCAACCGTATTTATACATAGGGTCAGCTATTTAGTATCAACACCGGTAAACCTGTCAGTCATTTTTTCTGGTTTACCTGAATAGTCAGCATTTTTTAACACTAACTCAAACATTGGTTTCTAATATTTTGGGCTGTTCTAATTAATTCATGTTGGTGTGTGTGTGTGTATGTGTGTGTGTGTGTGAGAGAGAGAGAGAGAGAGAGAGAGGGAGAGAGAGGGGGTTGTTAGTGCGTAAAACTTCACAAGAGTACGTATAATCTATATGTATGTTGTACAATACGCTTCTAAACGCCTATGGTTTTATCTAAAAGGTAAGGACTGTGACTACACTGAAAAATGGAGCTTCATTTTCCGAACTATAGTTTTACCTTTTAAAACCGTATTATATTCGTAGTTTCCTCTACGTGCGCGCACGCGCACACACTCTCTCACACACACACACGCACGTTTTGCAACCCGCGCAGACAGAAAATTAATGAGCGCACGAAAGAATAGTTACCTAAAATAGTGTAGTAATCAATAATTATGCTTATATCACAATTACGAAGATGATGATAATAATAATAATAATAATAATAATAATAATAATAATAATAATAATAATAATAATAATAATGATGATGATGATGATGAATTATAGCTATACTAAATGAAAATGATCTCTTTGCTAACCGTTCTGGCGAATTACGAAGTAGGTTTTTCCGAATATCATCTGTACTCGACTAAACTCTTAGTTTCGAGAATGCCGTGCGCACATTTAATTGTCACTGGAGAAAATTCAAAACACCTGATTTTTACGCGCACTGACAACTAAAGATCTTAGGCAGCGTCAGAATCTGCCAGACACATTTTATATGTATGACAGTTAATATTCCAGCGTAAGTTTCATTTCATGGTTGTTATTTATGGTTCTATTTTACGTTTGTTGTTCATGGTTGTTATATGTGCTTTTTTTTGTGTCATTGTATCGAAGAGACTGCTCACGTATTGCCTAATGGGTGCGATAGATAACTACTAGCGTATACTTGTACATTAATTTTCCGACCAAATGCTATTTACTCTCAGTCGGAGGGAAATCGATCTGATTAAAAGTTGCCACGGGATATATTAGTGATTTATAACACATCACGTAGTAAAAATAAAAACGAAAGAATAGTACATTTATAGTTATTAGTTCAGTTATTGATATACATGTTATATTTGTGCATGGGAATGTATTTCGTTTATTTCACAATACAATAGACGCCCGTATTACGGTACCCTGGTGAATGTCATTATAACGGGTGGATTTAAAACGAAGTGGATAGATAAGGAGAAACCAAAAAGTACAAACAAAAACGACTTCTCAGCCCTCTCACAGCCTAGTGCCCCGTGTTACTTTGAGCGACACTATTTTAAGGGTTTACTAATTTTGGATTTTAAATTATTTTGAATATTCTTGTGCTGTTGCTGCCAACTAATCTCCAACAAGAGTCTTGTGAGAATATAAAAAAACCGCGCTGCTAAAACGCGTGGGTCATTGAATAGAGTCAATAGTTTACTATAATACCAAATTAGAATAGGAAAAAATGGTTAAAGTGTATTTCTGTGTATTCAAACGTTTTCAGGCTGTTTCTATCAATAAATGCATCTTCATTGATTAAAACCTGCATTTTAGTTTATGTCATATCTACATCTACGAGTACATTATCATTGAATCAGTGTATGAGTATGTGCTTGTGTGAATGTGTGAGAACTTACAACTGTATTATTGTGCGTTTCAATCCCAGTGCATTGCTCGGTGTGTAAGTGTTTGTGTGCGCACACATGTGTGTGTGTGTGTGTATGTGTGTGTGTGTATGTGTGTTTGTGTATGTGTGTGTCAAATTTGAGGTCAGTTTGGATGACGATGTCCTTTTTAGTATAGATATATCACCCAATCCTCTTACAAATATTTTATGAATTCATGTATTTATACACACCATTAAGTTACTACAGCGCGAGAAACTAACTTCAATAACCCTGTATACGTGCAAGTGAGAAAACAAACGTCAAAAAAATTTCTTTGTATAGATTGTCGTATCAAGTGTGTAGTGATGTCAGTGTGAGACATGTCCCCCCCCGATCCAGAAAATCTCATTTACATCTTTGACAAATAGACATCCGTAAAAATATCGGTGCACGTTTACACATGCATGTGATTTACATATATTCAATTTTACATTACAGATAAGTAATAATTTATGGCTATGTAAATTGATATGTAAACCTGTATAATTTGAGTTGTTAATTCATTAGGTTATATTACGTATGATAGTGAATTTCATTGAATAATCGTTTTGTAAAGCGTGGGTTTATTTGCGAATCCTTGTCTCTAGATAGATATAGATGTATGTGACTTTTGAATTATCATATGTAATTAATTGCTTGGAATATAACGTTCGAGGAGTCAAATATTTGATTTAAAAGATTCAACAAGACAAATGTGTTCTGTCGAAGTCATCAATGTTATCACTCGAAGCTGTGTCATCAACACATGGATTTCAACAACCATTGAACCAGTATCTGACAGCTTTCCTCTGTTTACCCCCTTTAACGTGAACGTAATGATAACGACATATCCTAGAGAACATAAGTATAAGCAATTACTTATCAATATTTTTTTCTCTTAGCCAAAAATTGTTACATAATTATATTCTCTTTTTTTTGCTTTTTTTTTTTTTAGGCTAAAAACTTTTTTTTTGTTTTTAACGATGTTATTTTATAAAGAATTCCAAGTCGTTTTTTTCTCTTTTTTTTCTCTTCTTTTTTTCTCTTCTTTTTTTTTAAGGACAACAACTCCAGATCGTGATCCACTGTGTGTGTAATTCCGGGTGTCACTGTCCCATTTGTAGTTCCGAACCACTGCCACCCACACCATCCGTCATTCCTCTTTCTTTTCATCTTTCTTTCCTCCTTTATCTTTCCATTCACGTTTTTCAAACACCTGCTCCTCTCTTTTCACGATTTCACTTCTCTCTCTCTCACACACACCCTCTCTCTCATTTTTCACTTTCTCTTGCGATGAACTCCCCCTCTTTCATCCATCCTTCTCCTCCTCTTCCTTCATCTCGCTGTTCAGTGTAGGCCACTCGTCCGTCTATTTTCTTCTTGCTTTCCACAATCATCCGTCGCTCTGATTCTACTTTCACTTTCACTTTCACTATCACCTCCGATTGATCCTCCTTCTCCTCCTCCTTTTACTACCCCTTCATATCTCTCATACTCCCCCTTCCACCCTTGGTTTAGAGTAGGTGATCCAACGAGGGTACATTCGTCCGTCTGATTTCTTCTCTCCTTCCTACGATCATCTTCCGATTTGGTTTCACTTTCACCAGTCGTTCTTGGATACAACCGCTCCTGTTTGACACACACGCACTTACACACGTACACAAAACAAACAACAGTGTATATAAATATGTAAATATATTTTATTCAACTTGTTTGCTGCTAAGTATATTTTTCAACTGTGTAAATCGTATGCCAGTCTTTTCTCTTGAAAAATTAATGAAAATAGAAAGTCTTTGTCGCATGTTTAAAACGGTCTTACTTTCCTGTTAATCAATTAATATGTACAATATCGCACGTAATAAATGTAATATACAAATGAATATAAGTGCGAAAAATTCACAGACTGAGACAAGTTATCTAATCCGTCAACCTGGACTGGTCACTTTCTGAGACGAGATATTTCGTCTATGGAAGCGAACGGATTGAAAATTTGACATATCTATCTATCTATCTATCCAACACTCACTCACTTTCACTCTCTCTCTCCCTCTCTTTCTCTCTCTCTCTCTCTCTCTCTCTCTCTCTCTCTCTCTCTGTATATATATATTTATATGTATTCATGTATATACATAGTTCTACAACATATATGGCTGTGTGCAGGTGTATCATATGCAAATTTGTCGTCAGCTGACGCATTTTATTATAGAGACATTTTCTCACGTGTATAGGTGCAATAACGTGATATCACATGTGAGATCCAGTTAATATCTCAGTCTGTTCATATCTATCTATCTATGAAATAACTACATAACGTCATCCATTCTCTGATAGATTAAAACAGAAATGGGCTCGCGTGAGCATTATCGTACAAACATCTACTAATATGAAAAACGTTAGGTTATAAAAATGATATTAATTAATTACATTTTCTTGATAATGACCGACGATGGTCGAAAGAAAAGAACTTTAAAACCTATCTACTCTGGAAAATTTTTACAATATATATATATATATATATATATATATATATATATATATATATATATATATATATATAAAGAGAGAGAGAGAGAGAGAGAGAGAGAGAGAGAGAAAGAGACAGACAGATAGATAGATAGATAGATAGATAGATAGATAGATTGATTACATTTTCAATCTGTTCGTTTTCAAAGACGAGGGCAACGAACGAGATATGCACATGTAAAAGTACATGCTACTGTATGTTCCAGTTTATTCTATATGTCGATATAAACATGTACATTTACATATTCATAAATAAACATGTACCTTTGACTTCAAATAAACACTCACACGCATGTATATATATAACTTGTATTTATATGCGTGTATATATGCATATATATATATATATATTGAAACATACATTATTAAAAATGACGAAGTCTATTTAACTTTTCAGTTATTTTTCTTGTTTGCGTACAAACTTTAATTTACATGATCGATATTTTGTAAAAATATTTCAAAGTTGGTAGGTTTTGAAGCTCTTGATCTTTCGACCATCGTCCGTCATTACCAAGAAAATGTAATTAATGTTATTTGAAGTCTAATTGGTATCACTCTTTTTATAACTTTATATTCGTAAATTACAGTGTTATACATAAATTTATACATAATGTTAAATACATTTATAAAAAACTATATGCGGTCTTTCTGGAAGGTATCAAGCCATTTTGAAAATCTCGAGAACCGATTGCGTGGAATCAATGTAACTTATCAACCAATCAGAAGCGTGATCTTACTGCGCATGCACGAATAGAAACTTCTCTGTTAGGTTACTCAGTCGGCAATGAGACGCCAGCGAGTGGGTTTGTGTACTACATGACCTTGAATTCACAATGACAGTGTCTACTCACTCCTTGGATTTCATGTAGGGCCCTTTTTAGGAGCTGAACATCGAATAGCATCTGTCAACCGACTTACAGTTCAAAGTTCAAAGACTGTTGATTGCGCTTCCAACAGAGGACTAAACAGACTATTTCGAAAAAGTGAAGGGATGCTTGGATAAGTGAGTTGGGGGGGGGGGAGTACTTTGAAGGGTGACTAAGGTACAATTGCCCTTTTAAACTGTTTTTTCGTTAGTATTAAATGGCCGGATACTTACCGGACATATTTAATATATTTGTGTGTGTCCATACGAAATTGCTACATTTGATTCCACTTATTTTGTCAAGGGCCATTTTAGGGGATAACCACGTGGAGAACAAACTCACTAACAACGGCTTGTGAGGGTAACTACCCGTCGGTTTATGTTACTTTCAACGTTGCAAATTGAAAGTATGGCAATCATCGGTCTTTAGGATGCAAAAAAAAGAGTAGTTGAACAGAGCATACAAAGACTTCAAAAAGTATTGATAAGATATAAAAGCAATAATGACGTTAAAAGCTACTAATTTGCTCACTATCAGAATTGTGACCGTGAGTTTGTTTAGGTACGACTTGAGCAGGGCATCTGGAGTGCAAAAATGTCGTCGAAATCCCTTTTTGAGGTTTATGCAGACATTTTTTACAGTGTGGTCGTCTGATGAAGAACGAAGTAATTACTTTTAATTTCATTATTGTATCAATATCAGTTCAATACGTTGAATAATAATACTCCCAGGAACCTTTTTAAGACCTTTTGAGGCCTTTGTAAGCAGCATTTCAGTATCATATTTTACATCCGTAAGATCTAGGATTAATTACTGTTACCTCCAGTTTAGGGCGTTGAAAATGATATGAATGCTATCTTCACACAGATTATACCCTATCGTTATTTTTCAAAATAAGAAACTCAACTCGAACAATTAATGAATTCACGATCATCCAGCTATAATTACACATACACGTAAATTCTTTGACATCTATTTAAACGATTAAATATATGGATACATTTTGGTTAAAATGTTTGCACATGGTGCATTGACACACATAGATATGGATGCGCATATACAGTAAGACGCACATATTTACACGCACACATACACTTTGATGTATGCTCAAATACGCCATTATATTCCATTTGGAAAATCGAGAGAGAGAGAGAAAGAGAGGAAATAGACAACGTCTCCCCCTCTCTCTCTCTCTCTCTCTCTCTCTATATATATATATATATATATATATATATATATATATACATATGTGTGCGTGTAAGTGTATGCATGAACTTTGGCCAGTTCCTGTACAAGAAAAACTAGTAAAAAGTTAACTTGGTAAAGTCTGTTCTGTTCAACGATACTCGTTAGAAAGAAAAATTCCTGGCTAATATATATAGTTATATATATATATATATATATATATATATATATACATATATATATATATATATATATATGTATATATATATATATATATATATAGTTATATATATTTAGTTATATATAGTTATATATATAGTTATATATATACATATATATATACATATATATATATATATAATTGAAATCCATATATATATAATTAATATACATATATATATATATATAATAAATACATGTATACATATGTATATATATGTGTGTGTGTATGCATAAGACACATATTGCAATGTGAATATTGGTTGTTTAGGTTGGTTCAAAAGCAATAAATATCATTAATAACAATTTAAAACCGATAAATACTAATTTCGAAGGATCATTTTGAAGCCAAACATCATAAAACTCTGAAAGGAAGCGACATAGTGTCTAGGATTGAAGAGGAATCGGGTAGAGGGGTTGGGACAGAGAGAGAGAGGAAGAAACAAGGAGGAAGGGAATGAGTAAAACAGAGAGAGAGAGAGAGAGAGAGAGAGAGAGAGAGAGAGAGAGAGAGAGAGATGATGTAGCAGCCGGAGAGGAAGAAAAAAAAGAGAGAAATATGTTACGAAGAAAGGGGCAGAAGAAAACGATGTAGGGGGAAAGTTGGGAAAGGAAGTTAACCATGATAAAAAAAAGTAAAGAATGAAAGGGAAGAAGAAGAAGAAGAAGAAGAAGAAGAAGAAGAAGAAGAAGAAGAAGAAGAAGAAAAGCAGGATCTTCAACATCCAAATGTTCCCCACGAAAAAAAAATTTCTTTGTCTGTGTGTTCGGTTTTCGATAGCCAAAACTGTTCACTAAACAGCCACTCGCATCAATAGATTCCGGAAAACGATTGCAATTGAGACAGGAAGAAGGCGTAGAAAAATAGCCAAGAAGAGAAGAGAAAGGGTGAAAGATAGAAGTTAGAAAAACGGGGAATAAGAAGGAGAGAGAGAGAGAGAGAGAGAGAGAGTATCCATAATTTTAAACCAATCATTTACGTTAACGACAACGAAGGAGGGGAAAATGCTTGGGCAAAAAGACACGGTTGGGTTGTCAGATAGTTGGGGATGTTTCTGGCCAATAGAACGTAAAAATGACCAAATTAAGGGTCAAATGCCAATATTGGTTATAAAGCATCACAATATTGCTGAACACACAAAAATGAGAATATACCGAAAACTGCAGAAATAGAGTCAATTTTTTGTTTCAAATGATTGTCAGAATGTAAGGGTTCAGTATAGCATTACAATTACATTGTAACTAGAACCACCCGCACTTCTGAACAAAATTGACTCTTCTTTTTAAATTACCAAATTTTCTATGGAAACGAAAGTCTTATGGGTAGGAAGCAGAGGAACATTTTTTCTATCCTTCTAAATAAATAGTACGAAAATGCCCCACATGTTCGAAAATCAAAGTAGGGACAAGACCATCAGTTCATGTCTTAATGCTTTTCAAAAAGGCCAAATTTGATAAACTTGGCCATAAAATGGTCAAAATGACAATCCTGGTTCACAAATAGGGTCACTTATTTCTTTCATTCATTCTGTCTCTTATCTAATAACAACAAACAAATGCACGAAGTAACATTTCCCGATTGAGCAAAAATTCAATGTCGTGCACACTATTCGAATCTGCTAGATTAGGAATGGACGAATCAATGTGATGCAACACACTTTAATATTTGCTAGGCTAGACGATTTGTTATGTTTTGGCAGCTATACGTCTATCGTATTCCTCTCTTAAAAGCCTGGTCATGCTTTAAAAATATTTTTAGTATATAGCTCTGCAAGGCTCCACCACAGAAGTTTAGAGTAGATAGTTCAAAACGATATGTAGATATTGTACTTGGTTGAATGAGGGCAATCTGGTCAAGTGGTTTAGGTATCCATAAGGATGACTGGACTTTGACCACAGAAGCGTATCTAAAGAGATCAGTTTACCACAGTGAAGAGTCAAGAGTTGGAAAAAAGATGATTTCACGTGTTCCGAAGTTTAACATCTTTTTTCATACCGGAATATCCTGATTTTGAATTGGATTGTGTTCTACGTTGTTGGAGGAAATTTGCAACGTATTCTCTTTCTATGATATCGCTGCGTGATGTCACAGATGTTCTTTAGCCTATGCACACGCTTCTGTTGATTTTAAAAAAAACCTCTGTAACGTTTTTTTCTTTCAATATCAACTTAGCTAATAGCGATGGTCCTTGCTTTATCGTGTTTGATTCTGATATTGGTGCTGATTCTATTGTAAGACGTCTTGCTCTGTTTGATTTTCCTTTCTTTCTTACTTTCTCTCTCTCTCTATCTATCTATCTATCTCTCTCTCTCTCTCTCTCTCTCTCTCTCTCTATATATATATATATATATATATATATATATATATCCTTTTCTTTCTTTTCCTATCTTCATTTGAATGTTGGCGTAAGGATGTTGGTGTATGTTTGTAATTGCTGGGATACAAGTGTTTGACTATTTCCATAGGCCATCTGTCACAATGCAATAAAAAGCGATCATTTTGAATTGTAGCATAAAACTAAACACTCCTGCTAACGATAAAAACGGAACAAACTTTTCGGCCTATTTAATATGCGTGCACATATCTGTGCCATTACACCCCCACATATATTAATTTATATATACAAATATACATATATATAAGAATAAATTTAATTTCTTTACTAATGTTGGGTCCATAGAGTTTTAATTGTATTTTGTATCTCGTGAATGGCTATCTCTACTTGAAGACATTCACTTCAAGAGACCAGGAGACTTTTTGTTCAAACACACGACGCCTACTCATTTACGAGAACTGAATGGAGACAACAACCAACACACATAATCATACATACACACATACACACACACACAAACACACACACACACACACATAACACACACATACATACGGAACAAACACAACACACATGCATACAAAGAACACACACACGCATACACACACTTACAAACACAACAGACACACACACACACACAGAACTCACGCATACATACAGAACCCGCACAACACACATGCATACAAAGAACACACACACACACCCACACATACTCACTCTTACTAATACAACACACTCATACAAAACACTCACATGCAATGCACGCACAAACGCAAACGCACACATACCAATACACACGCACACACGCAGAGACAAACACACATTCACACATACATACATATATAAACACACACCCACACACCCATATCTACACACAGACCGAGATAGAAAGAGGAGGAGAGGACGAATGACTATTCAAACTTGCAGAATTCTTCATAAACGACGAGGCGGTGTGTGGCGTTGAAGACGAAAAACTGTCGCCGCATATTGACGATATCAGAAGAACGTCTCACATAGCGCGGCTTCAACTTGAAAATTTATTGTTATAGCATTAGCAATATAATTAGCTTATTGGATTATTTGTAATTTCATAACGTGGGTGATTTGTTATCGAAGACGAACATAAAGTAGGAGGGGTGTATTTTGTATTTATGTGTGTCGTCAGACACACATGGACACAGACAAGTAAATTTGAAAACTGCAGAGAGCTTAACGCATAGAATACTGAGGGGGTGCAAACAGGAAAGCCACCCACGTTGACAGGAGTGAAGGAAGGAAGGAAGGGAGGAAGGCAAGAAAGAAAGAAAGGAAGGAAAAAAGAAAAGAAGAAAGAAAAGGAAAAGCAGAAAGAACGAAAGAAAGGAGAGAAATAGATAAAGAAAAGAGAAAAAAGAAAATAGTGAAGTGAGAAAATTGACAACAGAAAACGAACAAACAACGAGGAAGGAAAGAATGAAAGACGGAAAGAAAAGTAATAACGAAAAAGGAGAAAAGGAAAGAGAGAAGAAAGAAAGGAGGAAGGAAAGAAGAGAGAAGAAAAATAGAAAAAGTACACACAGAGAAAATAGAGAAAGAAAGAAGAATAACAAGCAAAAGTAAGGGAGGCAACTTTGAATTAATAAAAAAGAAAGATGGAAGGAAAAAAATAAAGGAAATTTGAGGAAGGAGAAATATTGAAAGAAAATGTGAAGAAGAATGAATAGATTGCGAGAAAGAATAGAAAAATGAATGAAAGACAAGAGAAAGAAGGAAAAAAAGGGAAAATAATATGAAAATTTGATGGGAGAGGATAAAAGGGTTTGGTTGGTAACTCAATTGAAACTTTCATGTGACCAACGTCTTTTGGCACCATGTTGTGCTGGGGGTGATCAATTAAGAAATTGGGAGAAGAGGAATGAGCAATTAACCAGTTACCTCTCTTGCCTTTTATTGGATCACTGAAAAGTCCAAACTTACTAAGAAACAAAAATTTACTCCTCGTTATGTCTAGAAAACTTGCAAGCCAGTGACCAATTTAGTATAAAACCTATATGATAAATTGACCCCCAACTCCACTATTTTACGGAAAGATTGAGAAAAAACAAAAACAAATCAAAACGTTTTTCTAGACATAACAAGGAGTAAATGTTAAAATTTTCAGCCTTGTAGCTCCATTGGTGCAACTTTTACGCAGGATATATACATACCCAGCTAGCCAGTCAGACCATTATAGAATCTGAGAGAATTCTATGTCGAAAGTTTTGGTGACAGTTTTCGTTGACGGTTTCTAACAAAATAGATAAAAAGGAAAGAAACGAAGGAAGAACAAAAATAGATAAAGAAAATTGAAAATTAAAACGACACCAATAAAAAAGATTAGAAAAAAAGTTAACTTATAAAAAGACAAAAGCTATTGAAAAGAATGAAAATAGAGATAATCTCTCAGTAGTTTACAATTAATTACAAAAACATGTTTCAACATACTAAAAAAGTTTTATCACGAAAATAATATAATTTGTTTTAATAACACTGTCTCCATGGATGGCTTGTATGTAAGACTGGCTTCACGTGGAAGTACTATTATTATAACTTACTTGTCTGAGCAAAGCATTTTTGTGCGAAATTCAAATCATCGTCAATGACAGCTGCTGCTGATCTCAAGCTGAAAAAAGTGTGTAGTTTTCAATCGTAGTCGTGACGTCTGGGATGGAAGATGGAAGATATTCCGAGCACATCCGTCGCGGAGTCGACCCCAAACCCGACCTATCGCTCAGAATTATATCTCACTAAAACTGTCGAAGTAGTTTTCTTCAGTTTTCAAGGGAGAAAAATGACATTTAAAAAAGTAACAATCATTTGATTAATCAGTACCAACCAGACTTTGTTCACAATATTTGTATGTTTTAAAATTCCTTTTCATAATTTGAGAAGTCCAGTGTTGCCAGTTGAGATGAATTTTACGAATCTGAGAGTGACTTCCGCTTCGAGAAATTGAAAAATCTCATCTAAATTGTTGAGCCCCGGTCCCAAAACGGCATGTTGCCAGAAGATATTGGTCACGTGGCAGTTTCTTTTGAGTGACTGACCAGACCTATTTTGAATTTTACAAGATTAATCATTGTCAACCATTACTAATTACTGATTAGTATCAATTCCATCTTAATTTCACTTCATTTATTTCTATTTAGACCGTTAGTCTACGATAATGAATTAACAACGAGAATTAGAAATGAAAGAAAAGCACGAAATTGCATCCCTATTTTCCTAGGAAGTTTATTTTTCTGTAACAGCTGTCCTGCTTGAGCTACAAGGGCTTTACGGTTGGAAAAGGTCTAACTATTGCAACCAAGCTTTCATTTAAAAGAAAAGAATAAAGCTATATAGCTGATTTGATCTGGAACGTTCCCATCAATATTCCAAATGGTCATAAAAGTTGCGATAAAAACAACTGAATTAAGATGAAAAATTGTCGGTGCTCCATTCAAGAAATCAAAACTATTTCATCTAAGACTAGGATTGTAAATAAACGAACAAAATCGTGTTATAGCGTTCAGAGAAGAAAGAAATATAGGTATGAATTATTTGAACAACGCCTGAGTGATGATCTCGACAATTCGGGGTATTTATAGCTTTAGAATTACTGAAATACATGCTGGAATAGGCTTGTACCACCCATAGTATAACAACACTGGAAACACAACAGTTGACGACGTGGATATAACATATGGTCACTAATAGCTGGACCTTTAAGTGTCGTTAACACTGTGCAAATTGCCACAAGAAAAACCAACAAACAAGCGCAAATGCTGTAGGATACAGAATGAGGGACCAATTTAGCATAAATTCACATTGTAGATTGAACCGTCACTAAAAACCCTTTTTACTGGGAGACTATAAAAAGAACTATGAATTGTTTTTCTTGGACATTTTCAAGAGTAAGTATTTAAATTCAACGCTCAAACGCCACTGAGATGGCGTAAGATGCGCGTGATACATACACTCATAGATGACCAACTAGCCATATCAACTGAAGAAACTTATGTTGACAGTTTTGGTTGACAGTTTCTACAATTGTCATCCCCGAATAAAAGTGCAATTTTAAACGTTTTTATTATCATTCAAAAATTAAAACTATTATTCAAAGTTATTTGGGCTTCTTCATAAAAATCAGATAGTTTGATGCACGAAGGTTTTTATCTTTGTTATGGCTTTGGGGCTGAAAATTTGCCAATATCATTCTATCAGGTATGTGCAAGTTATCCAGAGGAAGACCTGTTTCCAACAAAATATTCAGTCCCCAGATTAAAAAAAAATGTCGCTGGAACTTTTGCATACACCTAGTAATACGAAGAATCCGAATCAATATCCTTCAGCCTTGTTTGACAGTCAGTTTAGATGATAGACAATCCTGGATTCAAAATGCAATGAGTTGGGGTGAGCAATGAGAAAAGTGTGACATGTACAGCAACATGATCATCCAATGCCTTACTGTCGCCAGGGACGCAAAGGTTCTAGGGGTGCACTCGAAACTGAAGAAACAAATCGTTAAAAAGCAACCGGGAGTGTAAATAGTGCTCCTAGAATAGGGGCATATGAAACCGTACCAAGAATTTCAAATCTCGCCTCAGGTGCATGAAACCCTCGTGCCGGCCTCGATCGAAGCCGTGGTCATTTTCGAACACTAAGGACAAACATGATAAATCAATATCACTTTAGTAACAATGTCTACTCCAGATTGGACGTCTTCGTCGGAAAAGCAATACTTTTATCTGATAAATGACATATTTCCCTTCCATCTCAAGCGTAATTCTGGTGACAAAAAACAACTCATCAGGCGAGTCCGTTCAGACTTAATCAACAGATGGAACCCAACGCATCAATCATTGAATGACTATTCCCAGAGTGCATCGGAACTTGTCAGTTTCAAAGAGGCTTGGAAGAAGAGCATTCCGTGTAGGACTAAGGCAGTTATCTTCCTTCAAAAGCCTCTTCCCCCCCCCCGGCCACAAACAAAAATAGAATGACATAATATAGAATAAAATGAATAGATCAGGTGTGGTTAATCATTGAATAAAAACCGTCAAGTGACCAACGTCTTCAAGCAGCAGGTGATCAATTAAAATTGAAGAACGAGGTAATCTATGGAAAAATTACTTCTTTCGCCTTTTGTTGGGAAGTTATCACTGTAAGTCAAAAATTTCCAAAAACAAACAGGCATAAAATAGGGACTAATTTAGGATAGACTTATATTGTAAAATGAACCCCCCCTCCACTAAAAAAAACTCATTCAGGGAGGGGATTGTTTACATAAGGGGTAAATGATGAAATGTCTCGTACGTGTGATACATATATAGTCAGTCAGCCAGCCGAGCCACCTTTAACACTGAGAGAAACCTATGTTGACAGTTCGGTGACAGTTTCAGCTGACAATTTCTAATAAAACGAACCTGACTTAACCAATCAATGTCCAGCGATTCAAGTAAACAATTTTAAGTGATTCAAGAGAATTAATCTCCGAAATGAAAAAAAATGGAGTTCTTTTCTTGTTTTGTTTTTTTAGACAAAGTATTGTTAATCATTATAGTTCGGTTTATTCGAACTGATCTACATTTTTTTATGTTTTTTTTTGTAAAAAAATTGCTCGACTTCTGAAAATACAACAGACACCCGAGGAAGGCTGAAAGGTGGAAAGTGGCCGAAACATATTTTGATTAGTTTTGCCTTTCATCTAATTTTAGTTGCGTTTGTTTTTCCCATAGATGTGTCCACACGCCTCGATGGTACGCGTTTCGATCAGTTCCGAGTACGCTGATCAACAGGAAGAGTGAGAAAGGGAGAGAAGTGTTGTCATTAAAGGAATATTTATTTCATTACAATCATTCTTCTTTCACTAGCTGCTATGATGTCTTAATAGAATCTATGAGGTCTGCATTTTTGTATAAGAAAACAAACAAACTAAAATGTACCACAGCTAAAAAAAATGCTGGAAATAACCATTTACCGTTTTTATTGAAAATAATACTCGCAGAATATTTCCGTATCTCAATATTTTACAAGTATGAGGCCGGAGGGCGAAAAGTGGCCGAAACTGATTTTGACTAGTTTTTCTCTTCATCTTATTTTGGTTGTTTTTTGTTTGTTTTTTTGGTCTTTATCTCTTTTTGTTTAAATCGCAGTGCGCAAGTCATCTCATATCTTTCTATGGCCTTTAAGCGAGTAGCGCAAAGAATTTAGTCGTATAACTGGCATCTGTTCGTTGACATTCGTAGTCTAGTCGGTAAAGCTCTGTTCATGCCAAAAATACTAGAGTATATTCCAAATCTCATTGGAAGCTGTTAGTCTTATTTTACACTAATGCTGAATCAGATCATAAAATAATAATGAATGTAACACGTTGTTTTCACCGATCATTTTGAAACTCAAAGGCTAAAGAAGCGTTGTTCTAAATCCCACGAACATTTGTGAAAACCCCTTGTATGATATATTAAATATTTATGATGATAATTTTATTTCCCGGTTGTTACAAGTGATGATAGTATTGTCAATGTGAGAGTACGGAGTGTTTTTCACACTATATATAGGTAAATCCAAATATTATGTGTATATATTGACGAGAAAACTGAGCACGTCAATATGCCTTTGGAATCTTACGTTGATATACAAGAAAACATTTGTTTATCTTCTTGAAAGTATTCATCCGCGTGCACGCGCATACACAAATAAACACACGTGCATGAACACATGTCACACACCCACATCAAATCTTGTCGTATACATACATTGTATATAAGTACGTATACGTCCGATGATTATGAAGATAACAGCTAATGCGCCTTACACAGCACATTTTCCCACAATCATTATATACGAGAGAACCTGAAAAACGAGATGTTGAAATGGCTTCCACAAAAGATGAAGAAAAAAATGACAGAAAAAATGAGTTTCTTTATTTCCTGGTGAAGGGATTTCCAGTGAAATGTTCGACAAGTAACCGTGGATGACAAATGAACAGATTAGGCAATCTCTTCAAATCACCTGAACTTTCGGGTGGTACATTTTATATATATATATATATATATATATATATATATATATATATATATATATATGTACTGATTATAGAATGTGGATTCGCTACAAAAATTAGCTCATATTTCTGCCCTCTCCGGGCCTCATCAGGCGACATATCAGGAGTTGCTTTATATGATTGATATATCATTATATTATGTTATACTGCTAGCCTAATCTGTACCGTATGTATTATGTTTATATATATTTAAGATTATTATTATTATTATTATTATTATTATTATTATTATTATTATTGGCGTTGTTGTTGTTGTTGTTGTTGTTGTTGTTGTTTCCCACTAGTTGCCTGGTGGTCAGATTCCAGCAGATTACGGTTTCACACCAGTTTCCTGGTGGTTATCGCTGGAGGCTGAGTGATTGTAAGTCTTCTCAAGTCTCCCGCCCTCGTTTCCTTTCGACCTCACGTAGAACGCTGTGGTTTGTAATGTCCCCATCAGACTTTTTTCTAGGTTGTTAGGCCATCGCTAACTGCAAAACTCGTAAATCTCATATCTTCACTACTCTCCTCAATATACGTGCAGCCCCCCAGTGGTGCTGTTCCTCTTATCCCCAGTTTCCCCAATCTCGATTACAATGACTTCAGTACGATTCCAAGTGCACCTACTATTACTGGTACTACCCTGACTATCATGTTCCACAGCTTCTCCAGTTCTCTTGCCAGGTTCTGGTATTTTCCCAACTTTTCAGTCTTTTCGTAATTACTCAGTGATTCGTAGGTACGGCCACGTTTATTATTTAGTAGGTTCTCCTTCCCTTAATTTGACAATGATGAAAATAGTACTATCTAAATTAAATTCCTTATACTAACATGTTTCGCCTTTCGGCTTTGTCAAAGTAGTACTCTCAAAGGAAAGTACATTGAAAAGTTCGTTCTTTCAAGTAAATTCACCTGGAAAAACAAAACAAAAAACAAACAAAATATTTTTTAATCACCCCGTCAGTATATTTTTTAGTTGAAGGTTCGACTTGCAATGTAGCTTTATGCTGAATTGACTACCTACTTTGTGCCCGGCAGCATTCACACTTGGTTTTTGTAAAATTCTGATTTTTTTATCATTGTCCACCAAAAGGCAAGATAAATAACATATTTACTGATCAACCGGTTTTCAACTTTTTTTTTACTGATCACCCCCAGACACGGTATGCTACCAAAAGTGATGGATTCTAGTCAGTGACTAATCAGACTTATCTATAAATTGTTAGAACAGAGAATTTTAGAAGTATATATATCGTGAAGAAACGCTGTCCCAACCTTCCCCAAACTTCAAAGGAACTAGAAAAATACCAGGATCTAGCGGGAGAACTGAAGAAGATGTGGAACATGAAAGCCAGGGTAGTGCCAGTCATAGTAGGCGCACTATGAACTGTTACTAAGACACTGAGGGCGAGACTGGAGGAGAACGGGATAAAAGGAAGGATTGAGACTGTACAGACCACAGCACTGCTAGGAACTGCGCAGATACTGAGGAAAGTACTCGAAATATGAATACTGCAACACCAATTGTTAGCAGTGGCCTAACAGAGGAAAGGAAATGAAAGCAGAAATGTGAACCACAGCACTGGCATGATAGGCGAAGGAGAGAACAGACCTTGGCTGAAGACCTTAGGAGACTTATTGTCACTCAGCCTTCAGCAATTACCACTGGGCAACCGGTGTGAAACAGTATCACTGTGACCTACGAGCACTAGGAGAGGAGGGCTAGAAACTTGAAGAGACTTGATTTCTTTCAACCTCCTGGGGTAACCACCAGGCAACTGGTGTGAGATTGCAAATAATAATAATAATAATAATAATAATAATAATAATAATAATAATAATAATAATAATAATAATAATAATAATAATAATGATAATAATAAGACCATAGAGTAAAAAAGAAGGAGGGTGAGAAAAGGGAAAAATACCAGGACCTAGCAAGGGAGTTAAAGAAAATGTGGAACATGAAAACCAGGGTAGTACCGGTCATAGTGGGAGCACTAGGAACTGTCCCCAAAACGCCGAGGGAGAGACTGGAGGAGATCGGGATTAGGGGGAGGATAGAGACCGTACAGACCACAGCACTGCTGGGCACTGGACGGATACTGAGGAAGGTGCTAGAGATATAAGGACTGCAACGAATCGTAGCTCTGTCATGATATGCGAAAGAGAGAGGAGACGTTAGCTGAAGACCTGGGGAGACTTATTGTCACTCAGCCTTCAGCGATAACCACTGGGTAACCGATGTGAAACTGTAAATCGCAGAATTACTGCGATCTATGAGTACTAGGAGAGGAGGGCTGGAGACTTGAGGAGACTTGCTGTCACTCAAACTCCAGCGGTTGCCACCAGGCAACTGGTGTGAGATTCCAAATAATAATAATAATAATAATGATAAAAAAAACTGACCACCTCATCCAGGCAAGAAGACCAGACAGTAATAGTAGACAAAAAAAGGAGGGCCTGCCAAATAGTAGACGTTGCTGTGCCTGCAGACCATAGAGTAAAAAAGAAGGAGGGTGAAAAAAGGGAAAAATACCAGGACCTAGCAAGAGAGTTAAGGAAGATGTGGAACATGGAAAACCAGGGTAGTACCGGTCATAGTGGGCGCACTAGGAACTGCCCCCAAAACGCTGAGGGTGAGACTGGAGGAGATCGGGATTAGGGGGAGGATAAAGACCGTACAGACCACAGCACTACTGGGAATTGCACGGATACTGAGGAAGGTGCTAGAGATATAAGTACTGCAACGAATCGTAGCTCTGTCATGATATGCGAAAGAGAGAGGAGACGTTAGCTGAAGACCTGAGGAGACTTATTGTCACTCAGCCTTCAGCGATAACCACTGGGCAACCGGTGTGAAACTGTAAATTGCAGAATTACTGCGACATATGAGTACTAGGAGAGGAGGGCTGGAGACTTGAGGAGACTTGCTGTCACTCAAAATCCAGCGGTTACCACCAGGCAACTGGTGTGAGATTCCAAATAATAATAATAATAATAATAATAATAATAATAATAACAATGATAATTTTCAGTCAGGATTTTCACAGACAGCCATAAAAGTGCATATATTTTCATATATATATATATATATATATATATATATATATGTACACACACACATATATATATACGCACACACACATATATATATATGTATACATATATATATATATATACATTTATATATATATACATATGTATATACATATATATGTACATATATATACACACACACATATATATACATATAAATATACACATATATATATACATATATATATTTACATATATATACATATATATACAAATATATATATATATATGTACATATATATATATATATATACATATATATGTACAAATATATATACATATATTTATATATATATATATATATATATATATATATATGTATATATGTATATATATACATATATATATATATATATATATATCAATATATATTAACCACATCTGCATGCAGAGACAAATTCTGGCAACTAAGAGGATGTAGAAACCGACACAAAGAAGAAATTCAGATTCTGCTGAGAACCCAACCAATCCTTTGACGATTGAATCTCATCCACCTTCTTTGACATCTTAGACACATTTCAACATGACAACGGCAAATTTTGGATCCTTTCTCTATTCCATCTTTCGACCGCCCGTTTCTCCCATCATCTTTTATAACAACTGTCTGCATTAGGCAGTGCTTGTCAAGCCACACCCGAACCGATTGACCGGATCCATAAATCGATTACTTATACTTTTCTCCAAGCAATAGTAAGAACGCTGAAAGATATGATTGGAAAAGAACTGGAGGAAGCTGGAAGAGGAGTGAAGGGAAGGGAAGGGAAGGAAAGGATATATATATATATATATTGAGAGAGAGAGAGAGAGAGAGAGAGAGAGAGAGAGAGAGAGAGAAAGAGAGAGAGAGAGAGAGGAAAGATGTAGAAAGAAGGAGAGAGAAATAATGACAAGGTAAGCGGGAGAGAAAAGAGCTAAGAGATGAGAAAAGAACATGGGAAGAAGAGAGGAAAAAGACTAAGGAAAAAGATATATATATATATATATATATATATATATATATATATATATCAAAGGTACAAGAACCATGAGTGCAACGATGCGTTCACCATCTGTGGTAATAGCATCAGAAAGAGGATAGTCTTTCTTTGATTCAATCGATTTTCATACTTGTAAAGTATTACGAAATTAAATAACCTGCAATTATTTTTAATTTCAATAAAAATCGTAAATGGACACATCTCAGAAGAGTGAAAAGAACGGGACGAAGGACATTGAGTTGATAAGGAGGTAAGCGGGCAGGAAAAAGGAAGAAATCAAACAAGAATATCCACGTATATATGCATATATATATATATATATACACATATATATATATATAAAACCAACTGCTGCAGCTTAACCATTAAACTTGACACAATTTTTCACTCACAAGGCCAAACTCCTGATGGGGGACATACTCACACAGCACACACCACTGAAGATGGAAATACATCCTGAAACAAGTCTGCACCATTAACAGTAACAACAACAAAAAAAAAAACATCTATGGATAAATAAACCTTACTTTAAAACATTTTACTCCCGAGTCTGTCTCAATCTTTACAGTTCATATTATATATATATATATATATACATAGTCACTCTTCACCTTGAAACTCCATTGCTCGGGCCGGAGGGTTATTTTGCACCCAGGCCCTGCAATCTATCATCCTATTGCTAAGAAGAACTCTTCCAAGGAATATTCATTTGCGGAGCCGAGCCATCACACACACACACACACACACACACACACACACACACATATATATATATATATATATATATATATATATATGATTACTGAAACGTTTAGAGCACTTAAGATGCGACAAGGGAATTGAAAGGTAGATGAATATGTTGAGTAATCTGTTCAAATTTCTCGAACTTTCGAGTATCGCACATTCTCACACACACATATATCAAATCAAATAAAATATTTGAGAAAATAATTTTGAAAAGACAATAATAGAAATCATTTTAATCGTAATAATAAATAAGAAAAAATTGATGAAGCAAATGAATAAGCTGAAGGCGCTGTTCTTACTACGATGAATACTTTCTTTTTTTAAGATATAATTATGGCAATTTTGCAGTAGAGTAAAAACAATAAAAGCAATGAATACTGAAATGTATCACGTTAGCAAAATGATGATAACAAGAAAGTCGACCATAGTTAGCAGAAAAACAAGAAGTCCACAGAATGAAACCTTGAGAGTGAAAAGCTGGAAAAAAAATATCTAAACCTTGGCCAAGAATTTAAAAATATTGCAGAATTTGAAGGTGCCAATTATACGCACCGATATTTGTACGCTTGGAATAACCCCGAAGAGTCTTGCAAAAAGATTGAGAGAATTGGAAATACGGTAGAGCATTAAAATAATTTAGACGACAACGTTGTCAAAATCGAAAAGAATATCCGTACCTTGCATAAATGAATCATCGCAGCCCGCGTGTGAACCAGAACTAATTATCTAAAAGTTATCTAAAAAAATAGTTCTTTTATTTAAGATTATTCAAAATATATATATATATCTTATCTGAAATTATCGAGAAAAATACCAGCACAAGATTTGGACATTGTTGGTCCAAAATGATCATGGAGACTCAATGGGACCTTTTTTGAAAAAGAAAAAAAAACAACCGAAAACAGAAGCGAAATCGTTTCAGATGGCGTGTGGTGGTCATCTCATGCAAATTTTCAAGGTTGTCGCCTCAAATATGTTTCCAGGAGCGCCCGAACACACACACACATGCATAGGTAGATACATAGATAGTTACAAACACTCAAAGAGAGGAGAATCTGTTGCTCACTCGGCTAGTTGGTCGGACCATTCACTGGGCTACGGTGATTCGATATAGAGGATAGTGTTTGTGTGTGTGTATGTATGTGTGTGCCTGTGTGAGTTTTCTTTGCATTTAAGTTCATATTTACAGAATTTGACGAGGAAGAGTTTTATTACTTAAACGTATTTATTTATAATAATTTTCTCTTTGTCTTTCATGGTTTTATTGTCGGCCTCATATGCCATTTCTGAAAATCGATTCGATGAAAATTCTCCATTACTTTTGATCGCTCATTGACAAATTGGATATTAATGACATTCTTATTAATTCTAAATCATTCTTCATAACATCACCTTGGTGAAAATGGCCTTTCGTTGTCATGTACTTTTAAATCCCTAAAGACTCAAAGATTACAAAAGAAATATAATCAATGAAACATCGTGATTCTTCTTCTGTGAATATCATCTGTCAATTATTAGCTTCTCCTTCTTCCCTTTCTTCTTCTTCTTCTTCTTCTTCTTCTTCTTCTTCTTCTTCTTCTTCTTCTTCTTCTTCTTCTTCTTCTTTTTTTTTCTTTTTTCCTTTCATGGATGTTTCCAAATGCACCAATTAATCCGGACATGGCCCCAAACCTAAGGTTCCAATTCTCAGTCCCAAAGTTTTCTCAATTCCGGTTCTGGTATTTCTTTGTTTTCTTTTGTATTGAACGTGTCGTCCACCGGCACCACTGCGTCTACAATCGAGCAAGCATTATTTTTTCGTTGTTTGCAACTATCAGATGGGGAATTTTTTTAACCACAGATACTGCAGATTAAAACTTTGGGAATATTTCAATATCATACGTGTATCATTTGGAATGCACCCTGTGAAATTAATGGCAATTTTGGATAGAGAAATGACATTCTGATATATATCCAGATAATCTGTCTGGCCCCCATAACATTTTATTCCCTTGGACGATCACTGGTTTTTGCCCAGTCGTTTGTGCAATTATGATTCTTGTCGAGTTGCTAATTGAGAAAGGCATAAATCCAACGCTACTTGATTTATTAATCAATCATCTTAATCATGATTTTGATTCTGGCACATGAAAAGGAATTAGCGAGAATGTCTCTGAACGAGTCACCCATTGTATATTACTTCAGAGATAGGTCCAGAATATGATGATTGACCTTGGGTCTTTTATTATTGCTTTAACATCAGAGTTAAATTTATGTTCATTATATCACTGTATGGAAGACGATAAGTGAAGGTAATGAAAATATTAAAGGGCCGTCTTTGATATCAGCTATCAAGCCTGGACCATTATATTCTATTTTACAAACTGCCTTCAATGGCAAAAGAAAAATAGTAAAAATTCATTCAACATGGCGAATCGAAAGGATAAAAACTTACCGGAAAGGTGTAGAAGAAAAGAAAGTGAGAGGAAATCGAAAAAAGAAGAAAAACGAAGAAGGAAAAGGCTACGAAGAGATTGCAACTTAAACAGCTACGGTCTTCGCAGCCATCGTCATAATCAGCTTGGCCATTGGTAGTCGTAGCTGTCAACTGTCAGATGCATTGTTTTCGCTGGGATCTGTTGACAGTCAGATCTTCCATTGTTGTCAGCCCGGTTGATGGGTCCTTTTCTTTCGCATGCCAATCGGGCAAAGCACTGCGACAGAAAGCAAACGATAGTCCACACGACATTTCTTTCAGGTCATCTTCTTCTTGTCTCATCTATGATTTTCCTCGGCCGAGTTATGTCAGAAATCGTACAGCATGGAATCTACTGCACATGACCAAGCCATCCAAGCCTTCTTTTGGTGAAAACCACAATGAATGGGGGGGAAAAGGCTTCCTAATAAAAGTGATATCGAACTTCTGTGTTAAGAACTTTATCCTGTCAATTGGTCTGCAGGATCCGATTCATACAATTGTGATCAAATGCATCAATATTGTTTCCGCCTACTTTACATTGTGGCCATGTTTAACACTTGTAAGATTAAGTTGAGCAGACCACTGCAAGTAGACTCTTCTGTTTGTGGCAATAATGACGTCTATTCTCTTCCATAGATAGTGTAGGTGATTGTAAGCCTTATTAACCTTTACTATCCTCCATATAAACTAGAGTGTTAAAATATACTTGATGTGTCCAGGTATTAAAAACCGTTGAACAAAATGTCACCAAAACTGTCAACGTAGGTATCTTCAGTTTTCAAGTCAGTCTAACTGGCTGGCCATGTATGTATCACGCGTACAGGCCGGACCAATAGATCCAGGGGATGGAAATTCAAGCATATATGCCTCAAGATGCTCACGAAAAGATTTTTTAAGAGAGTTTCTTCCCTCAATAGGTTTTTAGCGTGGGGTTCAATTTCCAACGTAAGTTTATGCTAAATTGGTCTGTGTCAAGGAACATTCACGCTTGTATGTTTTTTTTGTTGAAAATTTTTTTCGTTGAAAATTTTGTTCTTATTAATAACTGTCCAACAAAATCTGAGAGAAGTAGCTTATTCTTTGATCACCTCTTTTAATTGGTCACCCCCAACATGGCATACTGCCAAAAGCTGTCGGTCACGTAACGGTATATATTGAGATACGAACAAGACCTTTACTGATAGGATTTTAGTCTTAGTCTTAATTAACAAAATTTATTTCAAGTTATCTGATGTCTTTTGTAAATGATATTTATTAAGAATTCTCCAAATGTTTATGTCACTAGGGTCAGAGGTCAATATAGGCTGTGATTGGTTTCATTTGTTTCCGATAATTGGAAAGAAGATGGGGAAGGGCGGAGCAGGGGGGTCGGGAAAGGGTGAAAGGAAACATGGGAGAAGTGTTGAATGGACAGTGCGTTAAAGAACTGGGAGAGAGAGGGAGGAAGACTGAGGAAGGGAGAAAGACAGAGAGAGGGAAAGAAAGACTATGAGCTGTAAAAACAGAACGGCTGCCGAAGCAATAAAATTGGGATATGTATATATATATATATATATATATATATATATATATATATAGAGAGAGAGAGAGAGAGATAGTGAGAGGGAGGAAGACAGAGAGAGGGAGAAAGACAGAGAGAGGGAGAGAGAGACTATGAGCTGTGAAATCAGAACGGCTGTCGAAGCAATAAAATCGGGATATATATATATATATATATATATATATATATATATATATAGAGAGAGAGAGAGAGAGAGAGAAAGTGAGAAATTAAGGGAGGGAGTGAATAGTAAATAATGAGAGAATTGGAAGATGAGAAGACGATCAATTGATGGATAGATGGATACATACATTTGTATTTATTTAAGAGAGAGATGTAGAAAGTGGTTAAAGGAGCGGGTATTGACTTTACTGAGAGCTGAAAAGAAAGAGATACAAAGATATATGAGGAGCGTGTTGAAGGCAGAGAGAGAGAGAAAGAGAGAGAGAGAGAGAGGAGGTGAGGAAGAGAGACGGAAGAGAGTGAAAGAGATAAATGTTGAAGTAAGAATTAGAGGATTAAAAGATGAAGCGAGGATAGATAGATAAATAGATGAATGAATAATTTATGGTTTATATCAAACAGGACTCATGGCCTTGTAGACAAAACCTTACTGAAGCATGTCTAATAACCTGCCTCAAGGTCTCGAGTTCGATCCCTGGTCGACAAAAATGTCCATTCTGATTCAGCGACATCGCAAAGACGTGATATGTAGGAAGAATTAATTGATACCAGATAGTATGACTAATAAGAAACCCAGCAAAGAATCACTCTAGGATGGCAAACCATCGACAGAGCAAGCTCAATCTTCAAGAACAAGTATACCATTAGTCCTAAAAAAGTTTATACAACCAATGCATCCTCCTCATAGTCACCTATGAAGCTGAAACACGGAACCTAACCAAGAAACTGACTTACAAACTGAAAAGTATTCAACGTGCACATGAAAGAATAATGCT
Source organism: Thysanoteuthis rhombus (assembly GCA_963457665.1). Classification (NCBI taxonomy): domain Eukaryota; kingdom Metazoa; phylum Mollusca; class Cephalopoda; order Oegopsida; family Thysanoteuthidae; genus Thysanoteuthis; species Thysanoteuthis major. The sequence continues at coordinate 40,112,737 of OY735229.1, forward strand.
CAACCTTGCATGGAAAGAGCACAATATATCAGGGAAAAATATGAGTCCGAGACATCATAGAATCCATCCAAGAGAGAACTCAAATGGCAATGGGTTGGTCATGGTACAAGAATGGCAGACAATTGATAGACATCACATCTCACAACATGGATCCCCAGGGATCACATGCACAACCGAGGCCGGCAAAATACAAGATGGAGAAACGAACTAGACAAATTCAGAAAGTATTGGCTCTGGGGCACCCGTAGAGAGGTGTGGCGAATCCTGGGGAAAGTCCGTATTCAACCACGAACGTAAAAAGACTGACGATGATGATGATGATGATGATGATGGACAGCAGCATTAGGACGATCTACCTTTGTGGATTGACTATGGGATTTCGCTTGAAATTGCTTGAAGGTTACCAAAAACTGGAGGGTACAATGGCCAAAACGCTGACCAAAATGAGGAGACTCGTCTAAATAGATCAGTGTATAACAACGAAAATCCCTCATAGAAGACATTTAGAGAAAAATGATCCTATCTAATTATTGCCAAAGTCCAGTTCAAGCCGTCATAGATTTTGTCCCCCCTTGTGACGAGAACAATCCTCACCAAATTCAAGGGAGTAAACTCTCCATTATTTGTCTGTCTCGTCACATTTATCCATCCCTCATATATATATATATATATATATATATATGCACACATAAAGAAATGAGAATGGCATGAATATATACCCAGTGAATGTCAACATTTCGTGCCTAACGTACTCATCAGCAACTGGCAATACATTTTCATATTGTCGATTGATACTAGGAGAGTTAGGCACGAAAAGTTGACATTCACTGCGTTATATCCTTGAATTTACACACACACACTCACATACACTCACACACACATTTCTGTTGCTTAACTTGAAATCATGATCATATGATTGGTACGCAGCCAACTTACCAACTCAGCTAAACTGACTAGTCTTATATATACATGATTGATAAAAGTTTCAGTAATCATCTTCAGTCGAAATAGAAGTAGGAGTGGATTTTCATTCTGCTGCAGTCATAATTATCTTTCAATCTTTCTAGCTGCATAGATTATATGGCAACGGGTCGTTCAAGTGAAGTGTTGCAGGAGGGGGGAAAGCTTATGTATCAAGAGCGACTGGAAATGTGTAAAGCTATTGGCGATAACTACAAAAACGTAAACATGGCCATGCTCCAACCTGAAAGATAAATAAACAGCCCCATGTGTGAAAACAGCATCTGGAAAATGAACGTTGTAATCAATGCGTCATCTCTCAAAATGTCTTTCATCTTACATAATTGTAACATCATAATACTCTCTTTCCTTATCCTCTTCCTCTCAAATCCCTCTCTCTGTCTCTGTGTGTCGTTTTGCCCGAATCTACCCCCCTCTCTCTCTCTCTCTCTCTCTCTCTCTATATATATATATATATATATATATATATATATATATATATAGTGCATAATACGCTTTCAATTTGTAAGAATATAGGCAGGAAGAAATATAAATGTTATTCGTTGCTGATGTATAATCACATTGTTCAATATTTAACACATTCAACGGAGCTGCTAACATAGATTCATATACACATAAAGATATGAAATTGCATGAATATATACCCAGAGAATGTCAACACTTCGTGCCTAACGTACTCATCAGCAACTGGCAATACATTTTCATATTGTCGATTGATAATAGGAGAGTTAGGCACGAAAAGTTGACATTCACTGCGTATATATCCTTGAATTTACACGCACACACACACACACACACACAGACATATATATATATATATATATATATATATATATATATATATATATATATATATGTATATATATATATATATATATATATATATATATATACATATATATATATATATATATTGTATTCAAACTGTCCTGTGGGTATCGGGTTTTACGGGTAGGATTTCCATTTAGGAATCTGAACGATTTTATCGAAAACGAAAGCTTCCGAAAGAATGTGATCATGAAAATCTCTGATCTTGACCAGTGGTTGTTACAGAGTCGGTAGAGGCGCGTTTGAAAGTAAGAGCAATCAGTCACATCACATCACGTTGATCTTTCACATTAGTTACTTTGTATATTAATCGATCGAGTAATTTTAGATACTCTTGTGCGATTATGTTCTTTGCTATAAAATAAATGTCCTAATTGAATTTAAAACAAAGATTACTTTTCAATGCACCATTCATGACCGACTTCAAGAAGCGATTGAGTGATGAGAAATGTGTTCCAAAAGGGATGAGTATTGAAAAGAATTAATGTCTCTTGATCTCAAGTGAAAGCCATCAGATGTTATAGATGCGAAGACTATGAGTACAAATATTCCAAAATGTCATGACTTACTGCTGATTAGAGAGATCCATCATAAATAGAACTAAGAATGAATGGAGAAAAAGAGACTGGATGAGAAGGAGGAAAGGAAGGGAAAAAAAAGGCAGGAGTAAAAAAAAAAGGGGGAAGAAAACGAGAGAAAAAAAATGAAAAGGCAAGAGGGGAAGAGAGAAAAGAAAGTAAAACAGCAACGGATAAAGTGAGATAAAGCAGAGAGATAAGAACGAAAAAACGAGAGAGAAAGAGAGGGAGCGAGAAAGAGAAGGCAAAAAAGAAAGAAATGAATAAAGAGAAAGAAAAAGGCAAGAGAGAGAGAGAGTAATCAAAGATAAGAACAAAAGAAAGGAAGGAAGAAAGCAAAAAGATAGAAAGAAAGAAAGAAAGAAAGAAAGAAAGAAAGCAGTGAAAAACAAGAACAGCCATGTGTGATTTTCCCGCCAATACAATCGTCTAACTTGAAAGTGGATCATCTGCTTCATCGAAAGAGCAGGAAGAATATGTTCGCTCGGAATTCAAACCGTAAATATATTTCCGTATCGAATAAAACAAATACAGCATTCAATTGAAGTGTATCTAATATAAGGAAAGCAACTATAAAAAGTATCATTGCTAATCTATCACAGTCAATTGAACAAACTTGACGTCAAAATTCGAAATCATGTAAAAAAATTACAGCGAAGAATAAATATGGTCTGAATGAATTCTATTTATGACATCACTAGCGACTTACCCTGGAAAACATCTGAAATTGCGTAAAAAAATAATCTAGAAACATCTAGATTTTTGGAGAATCCAGATGTTATGAATAAACCAATCAAAAATGCCTGCAAAACGTCCGGAAAAAAAGCTTCTTTTTTTTTCCAAAAATTAATATATCTCCAGAAAGCGTCTTGTGCTGTACTGATGCCAATTTTCAAGTTTGTTCACAAAATAGTATTACCAAAAGGCCGGAACATACAAACGCACACACAAACACACGCTAATATATAAAAAAAGGATAGAACCATTTGCCATCTTTGATGGCTACGGTTTTATCTGATGTAATTTGTTATAATTAATAATCATTAGTTCCATGCGTGAACAGATAGTCTTCGGTTGGATCACTCAGTTGGCAATGACACGTCTTTGAGTGAGCTCGGGTACTATGTAAAAATATTCGCATCTCTGGTCTTGCCACTGAATCGCATCTACATCTTCATGCACTGAAATAGTCACATTCATTCTGCGGAGAACATATGCACATCTATATGTAAGCATATTTACGTCTCTATCCAGTCTAAGCCTTGGATTGCATCCATATCCATGTAAAAAGAAATATGCCCAAAGGTATGTAAACATGCTAACATCTCCACTCGGCGTACACCCGTATGCAAAAAAAATATCTTCACAGTGACGTCATTGCGTATATACATCCAATACCAAACGATTTAACACCATAGTCCACAATCACCCCTCCCCCCAAGTGCCTCTTTATTTCTTTTTTTTCTCACAAGAAACGAATTCCAGAAGATTCGGTTTATTTCATGGTCACCGTTGCCAATCAATTTACCTAATGAATTTGATTAGATTGGATTCAACATCTCAACCACTGATCGCAGCCCACAGCGACTAATTCCTTGGAACGCCCTTTTCAATACGTCCCAGCTCAAACACCGTGCGAAGTGGCCAAACGTTAAACGACGTGGAGGCTCGAATCGGAGAGTTTAAGTTTAATCCCCGATTGAAACAGTTATCGTTCTCTTTGCTCTGATGCCCCTCGGGAAGGAACGTGGTCCATCTTTTCCTCCCCCGAACACTTCATTCGCCAGCGTGTTCCGAAAAGGCCAATCATCTCCATGTCTAACGCTTCAGGGTGACCTATATCCAACAACAGACTTCAATGGCTTATCCAAGTAAAATATAAAACGCCGTTTTGTAACGTTAAACGTTTCAAAATATCGACCCAGTAAAGATGACACGATTAGAAAACTTTTTGTTAAGTACAGGGTTTCTTCAGATGACGATATTTTCTACGCTTGGAGATAGTTCTTGCTACCTGATTGTATTTGTTTTTATGTATTGATTGTTGTATTTCATCTTCTTATGGTTCATCTTCTCATGGTATTTAATACTTTCTATGTCAAAGCAATTTTCCTTGATAAGACCACATTTGTTGAATGAATTCATCATCAATAACTACTGAGATGAGCAACATCGCTTCACATCTCGTGAGCTGTGCACAGAGATATTGAGTAAAAAAAAAAAGAAGTTAGAAATGGTTGGTCCCTTTCTGGACAGACCTTGCATGTGGATGTGTCTCTGAATATAACTAGGACATTTAAAATAAAACGACTTGAATGTCAGCTAAACACATTTTAATGACTGTTACAAAATATCAGTATAAACTTTATTATCTGGAGAATATTCAATGTTGCTTGATTTTTTTTTGGAGGGAGATAGGGGCGGTCTCATCTGAAATCCTGTGTGAATTGGAAAAAAAGGACGTTGTTTTTTAAGGAGGTAATCATTGTCATAAAAAAATCAACAAAATGTAATAATCAGGTTAAGAGAGAGGGAAATTCTATTTATGGAGCAATAAAAATACTGGAAACAGTCACTAATCCAGATAAATCGGTCAATTTTCAGGGATTATGAAGAGATTACGGAGGCCTGCATAGAAAGACGTTGAAATTTATGAATTCTGGAAAATAAAGAATGAAAAAGAGGAATGAAATTGCAGGAGTGAGGGAAATCAGGAGAGGAAGAAGGAAAAGCAGGGAAGGAAGAAGAGAGGAGAGTGAGAAGTTGAAGAAAGAAGGGGAAGGAGAGAGCGATGAAGTGAAGAAGGAAGAGAAGAGGAAAGAAGGAGAAGAAAGAAGGAAAGGGAGGAACAGAGGAGGGAAAGAAGGAGAAGAACGAGAGAAGGAAAGAAAGAAGAGAAGATGGAGGAAATAAGATGGGGAAGGAGGATTGAAGGCAAATGAGGAAGGAAGGAAGGGAAAGAGGATGGAAAGAATGGGAGAGGGGAAGAAAAAAGAAGGGAGAGAGGAAAGAAGGAAAAAAAGGTGTGAGAGGGGGGAAGAAGGAAAGGAAGGAGGGAATGAAAGAAGAAAGAGGGGAAGGTAAAGGAAAATAGGGGAAGGAAGGAGGGAAGGAGGATAAATGGAAGAAAGAAAAAAAGGGAAGGAGGGGAATTAGGAAGGAAGGATGATGAAGGAGGGGGGAAAAGAAGAAAGAACGAAGGGAGGAAAAAAGAAGAAAGAAAGTAGAGATATGAAGGGAAGGTAGAGAGGGAGAAAAGGGAATGAGGGAAGGAATAGGGAAAAGAAGGATGGGGAAAGAGTGGAATGATGAAAGAGGAGAGATGAAGGGGTAGGCGAGAAGGAAGAAGGGAAGGGAAGGATGGAAAGAAAGAATGAAAGAAGGAAGTGGAGAAGGAAAAGAACGAGGTGATATAATGAAAAAAGTTTCGGTATCCAAGTGGAGAATCGGAAGAAAAATATGAGAATTAATAAAAGGGAAGTAATTACGGTCGACAATTCTAAATCAAATAATAATCGCAAGAGAAAAGAGATCGATACGCTAGACAGAAAGGGGGAAGGAGGATTGAAAATAAGAAACTCATTCTTTGATCATCCTTTTTTCCAATTTATTCTTAGATCATGCCAAATATAGCATCCTGCCAAAAGACATAGGTCATCTGACGGTTTCCTTTGAGTGAGTAACCAGACGTGTTTTCGATACAACAGCGCGATTGCAAGATAATTCAGATACCGCCGCCATTTTTTGACAGTATGGGAAAAGTAGTTCGTTTGGAAAAAGAATAAACGGAAATTCCAATAATTGAAACGTCACAAAAAAAAAAAAAAATTGAGTTGCTGACAACAGCCATTTAAAAAAAATTCTGTTTAAATAATAATGATATCTTCTTTCAATTTCATTTTCATTAAATTTGATTCAAATTCATTTATCAATTCATTCATCTCACGCTTTAGATGTTACAAGTGTTTGATAACAAGCCAACTCCCTGGGCCTTAGGTATCAAGCGCTTGTCTGATCATTCTCTTTGTTCCAGGTGAACTGGTATTTTGTAGCAACGTAAGGTCTAAACGATCAACTTCCAGGAGTTTCAGCCAGTTCATAAACCGATTTTGTCAGTTTTAAAAATTCATTCTTATTCATTTATTTTTTTAAAAATTTTGAATTGAATTCGTTTTTTTCTAAATCTCATTTTTATAAAATTTCACCATCCTTATCACTATTATTTTGCATTTTCACACCAGTTGCCTCGTGTTCACAGCTAGAGACTGAGTGATAGCAAGTCTCTGCAGGTATCAATCCCTCCTCTTCCCACTCTCACAGTTCACAGCAATACTGTGGTTTACAGTTTCACACTTGCTGCCCGGTGGTTATTGCTACAGGCTGAGTGATAGCAAGTCTCTTCATGTCTTGTCCTACAATCATGTCACCCCCACCTATCACAGTCGCGCTTTGGTTCAAACTTCCACCACGATTTATCTATTTATTTTTCCTTCTATTATATTTCCTTCCGTCTCCTCTTCTACGTGTTAGGCCATTGCTAACAGCTGGCGGTCGTAGATATCATATTTCTAGCACTCTCTTCAATATCCGTACAGTCTCCAGTAGTGTCGTGGTCTGTACCGTCTCAATCTCTCCTCTTATCTCTAATTCTTCCAATTCTGCTTTTAGTATGAAATCCATCTTTTTTTAAAAATCAATTTTGTATAAATACAACTAAAAATTGCGTTGAGGTAGTCAAAATTAATGAAAATTTAGTTCTAATTCATTTCTTGATTTGTTTTCTTGCATGTTTTGTTGTTCACCTGTGAATCTTGGACGACAGGCATTATTTGAAAAAAAAGAAAATTTTCCATTTTAATTAATGATTGGCACTTTGATCCACACATCCGATCACCCAACATCCTTCGTTTAGAAACCGTCAATATATACTGTCAACGTAGTTTCTTCAGCACCAATTAGGATTTGAAAATCTAAACGTCAACGCTGTATATTAAAGGATGAAAATATCAGGCGCAGGGATATCATAGAATCCATTAGAAGACATAAATGGCAATGGACTAGTCTTGAGGCAAAGTTGTGAGATAACTGCTGAAGATCACGAATCACAACATAGAAATCATATAGGAAACTGTGGCAGGCAAGATAAAAGATGATGTGAAGAACTGGACAAGTTCAGAAAGTAATGACTCTGCAACGCCCATAATAGAGAGGTGTGGTGAGTCCTGGGGAAGGTTTATGTCCAATGACAGACAATAAAAGACTGATGATGCTGATATCTATAAAAAAATCTGTTTCGTTTCCACCCCCCATTTATTATTTTAGTGATCCAACGACGTAACATATTCATTATTCATCGCCTTTTCCGATTTCTAATTGATCACTCCTAACATGACATGCTGCCAAAAGATGTTGGTCACTTGATGGTCTCTATTGACTGACTGACTAGACCTGTAAATTCATCTCTCCTCTCTACCCCGCCCCTATCTTCGTCACATCTCAATCCAACCGATTCCTCTGGGTGAGCATTTTTGTACATCCTTGTGCTGACAACATCGATTGGGTAGTTGTGTGAATTTTGGCTTGGGGAAGGGTCAGCTCGTCAATCAAAGGCTGCGAGCCAATCAATCTATGTCACGTTGATATACCCCATTGGACAAAAGTGTTTTCTTTTGATTTTATTTTCAACCAATCGGAACTCGATTTCATTATAATAATTCTTTTGAAATGTTGCTCCTCAAAAAAAAAAAAAAAGTAAGAAAAGAAAAAAAGAATGAAAGAAAGAAAAATGAAGATTAGTGAAAGGAAAGAGAATTGAATGAAAATATTAAAGAAAGGGAAAAGCTGAAGAATGAAAGAATGGAGAAAGAAATAAGAGAAGAGAAAGAAAGAATGGAGGCATGGGAAAGAAATTAAACGAACAGCAGAAAGAATGAAGCATTTAATGAAGAACTTTGAAAAAATGAAAAAGAAGGAATGAATAAAAAAGAAATAAAAGAATTTGGAAGGATTTCCGGGTTAAGTATAATAATAATCATGGTAAAAACTTTTTTTTATTTTCCTGTCAAATGGAACAAATAATTAAATAGTACGCTCTAATAGATCTATGGATTTCTTTAGCGAAAGAATTATTCACTATTGGAATAAATTGCCTGAATATGTGAAGAATAAAAGTAGTACTGACAGCTAAAGAAATAACATTGACAAATTTTGATTAAATGGTCTGCATTTAGAACTCTCTGAGGAGATCTTTAAAAGAAATCAAGTTACCAAATTTACTGTATATCAAGCCGATGTGTGATGATGTGATATTGAGGAAGGGGAATAAGATTTTTAAATGTTAAAAAGACTGCATATTATGAGATGCCTACAGAGGCATTATATATGGATAAATCATAACTTGGAAATAGAGAAGGCGACCCATCTCACATAACATTATGAATATACATATTGCAAAAATTCTCTTTATATTTATGTATGCAAAAAATAAACAAAATTGTTTCATTCTGATTTTACTACATATTTGCATATACAAAAATGCCATTTATATATTTGACATCTACGTGTGCAGTCGTGTAAGTATTATATTCATTATCCATGTATGTATGTTTGAATCTGGCGGTGTATCTCTATGTCATACACGTGAATGTGAATGTATGTTTAACCATCTCATGCATGTACGAGTGGTTTATGTATGCGAGATGAGCCTATGTTGAGAAGCTGGAATAAATTCTTTAAATGTTGATAAGACAATATATTATAATGCAATGCTCAGAGAGGCATTATTTTTGAATTTATGAATAAATGAAGAAAGAATGAACCAAGGAGAAAAATGGAGTGAAATGAAAAGTGAGTTCTGGAAGAATGAGCGTATGCGCATGCGTTGTCTTTCGTTACGACATTTATAACGTTTCATTCATAAATGTGACAGGGGAGAGAAAGATAAGAAAGTAAAGTAGAAAGAGAGAAATATGCTTTTCACCACGTATAACCCGCATTTACTCTGAACATTTTGAGCTAAAGAATCCAGGGGTGTATTATCTATGGAAACATAATTTGTATCTTATGCCGAATTTTCTTTACATTACTTCAATTTTTGAAGCTAAGGTTGTTCCGTTATTGACTACGATGGCTAATTTTAAACTGTTTTATTTTCAGTGGATTAACAATTATCCCTTTCATAGATACTGTACCTGATGGAAGGGAGATAAACGTTATTATTTAATCATTTGATTTTAATTATCAGAGGTTATCGTCTGATTTTATCAAATGTTTTCACCACAACAATCTTATTGTGGTTGTATCTCTTGATTTAACACAAAAACAAACCACAACCTTAAGCCTAAATACTAACACTAGCTCTAAATATCAACCCTAACACTTACGCATTTTTAGTTAAATTCAATGAGATACGTGTTCAAATGTTCAGAGTTCGAGGCTTTCATTTTTTCCGTAATAGTTTTACAGCAGCAGCTAATCATTTTTGCTGAAAAGTTATCTCCCTTGCAAAATATTGGCATAATGTTTTACGGAACCAATTCCAAACAATCACCGAATGGACAGAAAGATACGAGTGAATACATATACCTCTTCCGAGTTCGTTGGCAAAGGTAGAACAAGAGAGATAATCTATGAGAGAGAGAGAGAGAGAGAGAGAGAGAGAGAGAGAGAGAGAGAGAGAGAGAGAGAGAGAGAGAGAAAGAGAGAGAGAGAGAGAGAGAGAGAGAGAGAGAGAGAGAGAGAGAAAGAAGGGGGGAGAAAAGAAATTAGAAAAATACGGTTAAAATGAAAATGTGGAATTCGAAATCTTCACTTTTTTTCTGCAACTGGATTTACTCTAAGTAAATGAGAAACGACACGAAATGAATTAACTTTTTGGCAAAAGCTCATTTCGCCTTAGCAACGTGCTCTGAGCCGGCTAATGGCGTCATAAGAATTATATTTCTTTTTCATATGACGATATTAAGCCCATTTGCAGTCAGTGAGATACAATCCCCGCCGCTATCAACCCATATATAGATACATCTTAATATTGTACATGAATCACGGGAATGTAGTTCAGGCTCCAAATAATGAGCGCGGGTTATGGTGAATGCAAAGTTTTCTTGGTGAAAGACACGATGTTGTATGAATGGGTCACAAATGAATCTAGTTGAAAGAAAGAGAGACAAATTAAGACCATGACCCTCATCTACCACCCTCTGTGGCCATATGCCAAATACCTCGTGAAAGTATAAGTCAATCGTAGGTAAAACTCACAAATTAAATAGTTGAGGTCACGTGGATTCATATATCAGGTCATCCCGATGATTATGGTGGAACTCAGCTTTAGAAAAATAATAAAAAATCATGTTTGATAAGTATTTATTCGTTTACATCGTTATGAATTACCTCCATTCGCTAGCTTCATAAAACAGTCTTGTGAAAATTTTTCACTTTGGGAGGAAAATATTTTAGGAAAGATAGTTTGCACTGTTTCATGCGTTTCGAGAACTTGTCCATCGAGATGGTTCTGTAAACTCGGGAACAGGGCCGGCCTTAACAGTTGCATTGTCCTACTTGAAACCTTTTTCGTAACGTCCCTGGTTAACAGTTAAGATCTGGATAATTTCAGAGATATAAATAAACTTTATATCTTCATGATACAATGGAAAGAAATCAAAATGTGCGCCTGAAAATTTCACAGAAGCATATTTTACGCTCTTCTGTAATTGATTAATGTCATTATTTCGTGTGCAATAAAAGAAAATCAAGACATAAACAGTATAAGCCAACACTGTTGGATCTTTGAGAATTTAGAAGAAAATTGATATTGTTGCTGTTCTCAGTGAATCATTTTGTTCGTCTGCAATGTTGAGTTGTGTGCATTTGACAAGACTAGAATATACCCAAGTGTGGGGCCCCTTTTAGGCGTAGGGCCCTATTGAGAGCAATTGGTCCAAAGTCGACCCTACTCTGGAATGAGAAGTAATGAGATGGAGCAATATCTGAAGACAATGGTGGATGTTGAATGATTCCCAGCCGATGTCTTCAATTTTTCCAGATGTGTTCTTACCTGTATGAGACTCTAGATTATCAAGATAGAACAATACACCTTTGCAATCAAGCAAACTTGGTATCTTTTCTTTTGAGGCAGAGTTGCAAATCTCTCACTGCAGACTAAAGATGGCTGATGTAATCGTAACATTGACAGGTAGAAACTAAAAGTGGATCACTTGAACACAATTCTACCAAACACCAAAACGTATTTGAATTGATATCCATTTCGGATTAAGCCGTAGCCACTTGAGATCCTTTTTTTATGGCCAGTCAAGCCCCGGTCGAGGCATTGGGGGAATGGGCTAATTTTTTTTATTTCTTCGGTGTTGGGGGTTTATTGGAATATTACATATGAAATTAGTGCACACTCAGAGATTTTGAAGCTATACTCTTGTTTATATTTTTGACAGAAGTTCAGGACAAGGGATATTACAGTCGAGCAACACACAGCCGTAGGGTTTCCTCAGGCATTTTGATTTACCTTGAGCATTAATTATAAAATATAAGAACCAAAGCTCTAAAGTCCCGTGGTCAAAATATGTTGGCGTTGAACTATTTTCTGTGGTCAAACATCTAGTGCTGACTTTTTTCCCATTTGTCGCCATAATGACGATGACAATGACCACACCAAAACACCTGTGACGTCATGAACAAATAAGAGTGACGTACGCAAAAGCTGATGATGAATCCACTTTCTTAGCTCTAATCGACTTGTTTTATTATAGGAACTACTAGTAAAGAGTTGAAACGGGAAATGTACTTTAGGAATAAGGTTGTATGGAGAAAAGAATTCAGTTTTGTTTACTTTTTAGATTTAAATGATGCAAGCGAATTTGACCTTAGCACAGCCAGGCTTGTTTTTATCAATTTTTCAAATACAAATGATTATTTCCATAAAACATTATGTAAACGTTTTACACCTTGAACATTGCAAGGTTGCCAAAAACAAAAACTGCTTCGTAAATGCTGGAACAGCTACAAGTACTACAAAAAATAATGAATACTACAGTTATATAATTCTTTCTGATATTTTCTATCTGTAATTGACTTTGAAATATATAATCTTAGGCAATACGAACTGAATAAATCATGATTGGAAACCTCTTCCGTGTATGGTAGACAATTGTCGCGACAACCAGGCGCGTTTCGTTTACAAACTAGATATGTTTTTGCAAGCGTAATATAGTATAATTTTCAAATACGAAATAGATAAACATACACGTCTATGGTTATTCAGATGTTTAAAGTTAGTTTGAGTTCTACATTAAGCATGGCTGTCTTAATGAAAACCAACGACTAATGGCTGGTATAACGGACACATTACGATATTTTGCATTAATATCATAGAATATTTGATTCGAAGCTGTGAACAATTAATTTCTCTAAATCGGACCCAGAACCCAAAACATATGATGCATCTTGAAATAGAACCTTCAAGGATTAGGGAAAAAAACAGGTCTGGTTAGTCACTCAATGGAAACAGTCATACGACCGATGTCTTTTGGCAACATGCTGGGTTGGGGATGATCAATCGAAAAAATGAAAAAAGGGGTGATCGATGAAAAAGTTACTTTTCTAGTCTTTTGCTGGGGGGGGGGTCACTGAAAATGTCCGAATGGAAAAAAAAAAAGACCCAAAACAAGGGACCAATATAGCATTAAAAATCTATTTGGGGGAGAATTAAGAGAAAAAAAAGTTTTTCCAAGGATTAAATATTTAGATTATCATCCCTCTAGCTCTACTGGTGCAGCCTGTATGCAAGATACGTACATAGCCAGCTAGCCAGACCAACTTAATAACTGGAGAAACCGATGTTGACAATTTTGGTTAACAGTTTCTAACAGGTGGCAAAAATATCCACCCTATACACATTGACCCATTACTATTCCTGAACTAATACGTACGTGGGATAATATCCATACTATAACATACATCTGTTAACTTTGGAATAAAACGATTTGACAAGCTTGGCAACGTTAGGGTCAAAGTCCTTTGCTTCATTATAATCTAAAAGGTAAACGGAACGGAACTCACTTCCCTACTCAATATTATTCCCAAACTATGTATCCCTTTTTAACTTCTTTGTTAATAGTTCCTGTAAATGGGATTTTCTAACTTAAGCAGAATAAGTCGACCTGTGTTGGGCTTTAGAAGACGGAAATGAATTCAATTTTTAGCCTACGTCACTGTGTCACTGTGCTTGGAGCATGATGTCACTCGTTTTTAGTCACTGTCATCCATTATCCGTCATTCTAAATTCGAAGGAGTTTGAGAAGAGAAAGGCCGAAAATGTCTACTCAGCCTAATAGTTAAGCAACCACTAACCACGAAAGCAAGGAAGGGGGAAAGACAGAAAAATGGTATTACAGTTTGGTTTTGTACAGTTTTAGTGGTATGTGTAATAGTTTTTGCCGAAAAGAAACAACATATCTATGTACCCCGTTAATATCAATCTTTGCTACTATTTACCTTCATCTTAATTGTTGTTGCTTTTTATCCCGACGAAACAATTAAGATGAAGGAAGATAAAGGATGTTTCTTCGGGAAATGGTTTGCGTATTGTTTTTCATCAACTTATCCGAACTATCACCTATTTTTATTCATTTGTAAACGTGGATTAATTTTTTCGTAAACTTATCCTATTTTGTATAGGAAAACCAAAAAACAAGTGTTAATGAGGTAGACAACTTTTAAAAAATCATTTAAGAAAACAGCAGTCTTTTTTTTGAAAATAAGAACAAAATAAAATGTTTTCATTCAATGAGCAACGATCCTCACCCTTACGACGTCTGATTCTTTCCAATGAGAATAGATTCCAACCAGACGTTATCCATCTTCCTGAGTTTTTACTACCCTCTTTGAATTCTTAGCTGAAACGTCTTCATCAAACTAATCACGCTAATAAAGTCAATTCCGTTGGAGTTCGACAGATATTCCATGAACCTGGACGAACGTAATGAAGAGCTATTAAAGAATGTGTCGTATCAGAAGAAAACACGCGACTCAAGATTTGCTATTTCCTCTAAAAAAAATTCCCGTTGAAATGATTGATAAAATGGTTATTATAAAGACTTTCAGTTAGATCGCCGAGAATCAGCAATTTGTCATTTTCCCAACCTCAATTCGCAATGGCTCAACACCTTGTAATCTTGAAACTTCACTTGATGGCTTCCTCTGTGATTGATTTTAATTAAAAGGAAATTCAGTCCCTCCATTTAAGATAGAAGAGAAGAGTAGTTTTATCATGTCTCTTCTGCACCTGATATGAAGGCGTCAAAGAAAGGCATGTACTCAGAAATTTCCGTCCATGCATACATATACATTCATAATGAAATACACACTATGGAAAAACAAAAACCATAAGTTCAACGATACGTCCACCGTCTGCGGTGTTGTAGTAGTAGTAGTTAGAGGAGGATGAGGAAGAAGAACGAGTGGTATTTCTTCGAATCAGTTGATTCTTGTGCTTGTAAAATATTGCGATATGGAAATATACTGCAAGTATTATTTTAAACAAAAATCGTGATCGGCCGTTTTTGGCTGTTTTTACATTCGACAACACAGAGCTCGTACATTCTATCGTTCATTCGTCATAGCAGCTGGGGAATAACGATTTATAAGAGTATATCTTCTTTCAATGATGTGAGACCTAGCTTCCTATTTCTGTTGTTTAACGTAACTGGAACCGACTGACCGACCGAAAAGCGTTTTACTGGGATGTATGTACAGTGTGTATATGCGTGTCTAAAGTCTGTGCTATCTTATACTTGAAAAGTTTAGGAAATTAACGACAAACTTTCACATTGTGGGTTGCTTTTGGAGACTTGCAATCCAACTGCAAGAACCTCAGAGGAACCACAAAAAAAATTCTGAATATCCCAATTGGGCTTGTGTCAAAAGGATTCAAAAGATTCAAAAAAGATTTATAAAGGGAGTCTAATTTTCGGCTAAAATGAATATCAAATGTTGTCGAAATTAGAATTTTTGAATTCCATTTTAAACTATGGTTATGTTTTTCCAGACCACTAGTGTTGCCTGTAGAAGGGAGGGACAGAGTAACTAGCCCCCACTGCCCAAATTATACTCGTTTTTGTCCTGTGGGTACGCGACGATTGGTGAGACGGCTGATACATGCCTTCCACACAGCTTAGAGTGTACTCAGTCAGCAACTGAGAGCACAGGGAAATTTGTTCGCTGAAGAGTTTTCCGCGCACTTCCCTCGTACCGGGAATCTAACCCATGACATTCTGCGTGCAAGGCAGACTTGCAAACCATTACACGAGTTTGTTTATAAACTACTAAATGAAAGTTCTGACTGCGGTTTGAAACCAGATCGAAGAATTCTTATCGGAGATACACAAACTAATTGTAGCAGATTAAAAACTCGTTCGACAACAAAGAGTTGGGAATGGGGGTGATGCACCACAGAGCATAGGAATCATCATCATCATCATCATCATCATCATCAGCAGCAGCAGCAGCAGCAGTAGCCTTTTTACGTCCATCGTTGGACATAGACCATTCCCAAGATTCACCAGGCCCCTTGATCGTGCGCTTTACGGTTCCAAAAACTCCAGAACCTGTCTAGGTCCCAACGCCATCTTATTTTCGCCAGCCACGATTTCGGTCTGTGGGGATTCACAATGTGATTCGTGATGTCCAGCAGTTGTCTGCTATTCTCACAACATGACCAGCCCATTGCCATATGATTTTTTTAATGGATCTGATTATATCTCTGACTATTTGTTTTTCTAAGATACAATGCTGCCATGTGATCTCTCCATGAAATATTCGGCATGATTCTCCCCAGTGCACATTGCATGAGTCTCAATTTGAGGGTCAGTCTTTTAGTTAGGGTCAGAGAGGTACAATCTGTATAACGCACGTTACAATTAATCTCATTTACCTTTTTCGTTACACCTGTATTTCACCCGTTTAATGAGTTGATCATAAATCTCTGGATTATCTATAGAGACAAACATCTGGACTATCCATTGAGACTAACGTCTGAATTATCTCTTGAGACTAACATCTGGATTATCTATAGACACTATCATTTGCATTATGTTTAGAGACTATCATCTGGATAATCTATTGAGACTAGCAGCTGGATTGTCTATTGAGACTAGCCGCTGGATTATTAGATAAAATAATTCATTTATTTCCTACATTTTATCCTTTTTATTACTCCCAATATTCTTCTATGAAGCGAATATTTTTCGAGTGAAAACTTGAACAATTTCTGTCTTTAAAGTAAAATCTTTCAATATTTCATTCGTTTATAATTTAGAAAGATTGACTGTAAAACAATGTAAACGGGGTTCTGATGTTTTAGCCTATCAGCCAATGATATAACATTTTCAATCGACCAAATTATGATAATGAAACAGGACTTTTAAATCAGAATCCTTGAAATGGAGCACAGCGAACTTTTTAGTTTTAACGTGAGATATCACCGGAATTGGTCACCTGGACTAATAAAAGGATCAAAATAGACGGTGAATACATATTGACGGACGACATTATCCTTTTTAAGAGAACCTCCATAATTTCAGAATAATACAAGACTATCTGAAAAAAGGGGACCAGAAAGTTGGTTTTCACAGACAGAAAGTACTGCCTCCGCAAAGCCCTCGATTAGGAGTTCTGGTGAATCTTGGGGAAGGGCTATCCCGATTCCTTTGTGTTTCTATTCTAGGTTTCAGAAGTTTGGGTGAGCTGATATCACCTTGTCTCACTCCTTCTTGTAGAAGGCTTAGAGTGTTTATGTAGCCTCGTGAACGAGCTTCTGTGTCGGTAGATATTTTGCAATACTCTGATATATACGGGGGCTACACTTTGTTATTTGTGCCAATAACTTGGAGGATATCCACTGAATCAAAGACCTTTTTAAAGTCAACGAATGCTACAGCTAGTGACCGTCTATATTCTGCCGCCTTGTCTTTCTGTTGGTAGTTAACTCAGTCTCTGGAGATTCCGTTTTAACTTTTAGGGAACAATTACACCAAGCAATCTTCGACCTCCAGGACATTCCTGACTAATTTCGCAGTTCCTAGCATTGCTGATGCTAAACTTTAACCTATTCAACCAGTTTTTCAAGTATTAAATAATTTACCAAAGACTCCAATTACAGTCGACACTACAACAACATAGGCCATACTCTAAATCTTTTTTTCACCTCAGTTCTCTATAATTTTCAATATTCTCTTTTCCGTTTTGTTCCACTCTTGTATTTCACCTTTTTGTCCCCGAATACAGCAATATCTATAATCTAAAATCTTCCCCGTCTTTGTACATGATCAGTATATCAGTTTTTTATTGTTGTATCACATGCTTTTTTTGGAAGCTGAAATCCCACAAAATCTTCACCCTTTAGTTCCTCATCACACCTCTGGGTTTGTAGTGATACCAATTTTACATTTCCAATCAAACCAAACTCCTGATACGGCTCCATATACACGATTCGTGCTATATATTTCGTCTGAGCCAGTTTTTTCTTTTCATCTTGTAGTCAATTCTTTTTTTACTGATTTACCCCTTTCATCACACCATCTGCATTTCTCGGATATGTCTTCTTCCTATTATTTTTTTTAGTATTTTTCACTTTCATACCAGTTGCCAGGTGGTCACCGTTGGGGACTGAGTGATAGCAAGTCTCCCCAAGTCTCCAGCCCTCCTCTTCACACTCTCACAGTCCACGGCAGTGCTATGGTTTACAGTTTCACACTAGTTGCATGGTGGTTATCGCCGAAGGCTGAGTGACAGTAAGTCTCCTCAAGTCTCTAGTCCTCCTTTCCTATCGTCCTCATCTATCACAGAAGCGCTGTGGTTTGAATAATAATAATAATAATAATAATAATAATAATAATAGTTATTATTATTATCATTAGTAGTAGTAGTAGTAGTAGTAGTAGTAGTCGCAGTCAGAACTGTGCCAAAGACACTGAGGGCGAGATTGGAGGAAGTCGGGATAAAAGGAAGGATTGAGACTGTACAGACCACAGCACCGCTGGTAACTGCACGAATGCTGAGGAAAGTGCTAGAAATATAAGATTACAACCCCAACTGTCAGTAGTGGCCAAACAGAGGAGGAGGAGAAAAGAAAAAGAAAACACCCAAATGGTTGTCGAAGTACGAATCAGCACTGTTATGATAGATGAGGGAGATAAGATAAGATGAGATGAGGGCTGAAGACCTCAAGAGTCTTACTGTCACTCTGCTTTCAGCGATGACCACCGGGCAACTGGTGTGAAATAGTTAACCACTGTATTGCTGTGGACTATGAGAGTGTTGAGAGGAGGACTGGATACTTGAGGAGACTTGCTGTCACTCAACCTCCAGCAGTAACCACCCGGTAACTGGTGAGAGATTGAGAATGACAACCACAAACTACTGTGGGACTTTGACATCCAAACTGACCACCTCATCCAGGCAAGAAGACCGGACTTAGTAATAGTAGACAAAAAAAGGAAGGCCTGCCAAATAGTAGACGTTGCTGTACCTGCAGACCATAGAGTAAAAAAGAAGGAGGGTGAAAAAAGGGAAAAATACCAGGACCTAGCAAGGGAGTTAAGGAAAATGTGCAACATGAAAACCAGGGTAGTACCGGTCATAGTGGGCGCACTAGGAACTGTCCCCAAAACGCTGAGGGAGAGACTGGAGGAGATCGGGATTAGGGGGAGGATAGAGACCGTACAGACCACAGCACTACTGGGAACTGCACGGATACTGAGGAAGGTGCCAGAGATATAAGTACTGCAACGAATGGTAGCTCTGACATGATATGCGAAAGAGAGAGGAGACGTTAGCTGAAGACCTGAGGAGACTTATTGTCACTCAGCCTTCAGCGATAACCACTGGGCAACCGGTGTGAAACTGTAAATCGTAGAATTACTGCGACCTATGAGTACTAGGAGAGGAGGGCTGGAGACTTGAGGAGACTTGCTGTCACTCAAACTCCAGCGGTTACCACCAGGCAACTGGTGTGAGATTCCAAATAATAATAATAATAATAATAATAATAATAATAATAATAATAATAATAATAATAATAATAATAATACGCTTTAATCTCCCTTTCGTTTGTCATATTTTGCTTCAGCGTTCTTCATATCACGTACACACATTTCTGTCAAACGCATATTATTGCAAGATGTCCGAATAAAAACGTCGGAAATGAATCATTATCGACAAACCAAAAGTATGAGAAAGAGTGTCCGGCATCCGCGAATTTGACTTCTTATGACCAACCTCGGCAATTTCCGCTTTTCTCCGTTCGTTGAGGGAGTTTCTCTTCCGACTGAACCTCGACGTGCGGCAGTCATGCTCTGTAATCTTGGCGAAAGGGCGAACACTTAGCAAAAAGATATTGAATTATTGCCTGACAGACCACGTATATCATATGCATGTGGAGAGTGAAGTGTCCTCGGTTTCACTCGAAGTCATCAATTGTATAATTGAAGGATGATGGATGAATGAGAGAAAGTTCTGTGAGATACAATGATAGGTTTGAAGACTTCAATGAATGCAGAATAATGACTCGACAGTACCGAACACTTGGTGTCATTCATGTTGTTGTTGTTGTCCTCTTCTTCTTCTTCTTCTTCTTCTTTATTACTTGCATCGTACCCGTCAAATATACTCTGGATCGGCACATACAGAGTTTCCGAGCGCTAGAATCAGTGTCGCCCCCTGACTCTCTGCCTAGATGAGAGCATAGTATCTGTGCACCAAGCCTGGTATCAAAGTGAGATTCCTCGCCCCATCTACTTCGGATCAGTGTGTAGTTTCTGCGTGCTCATTGAAAAGTATCACAGTTAGATATATGTCTACGGATACGTATTGCAATTCATATGCATGGATTATTTGTAATCATTCGGTTTTCTCAGCAGGCGTGTCTGTAGGCTTTCGCTTGAGATCAAGTGGAAGAAAGTCTTCAAAATATTCCAGCCCTCTCCTACGTATTCTAGTTGGTTTTAGTGGAACTCTAATCTTGATGGTACTTCAAGACTGTTCCAAGCTTGCCAATGTTGATGAGCACAACTGTCATTTTCATGGTCAACAATTATTTCAGTTCTCTCGAAAAGTCCAAATATTTGTCCTATTTTTCACCCACTTTCAGTTTCACTGAGTGGTCTGCTGGAACAGCAACATCTGTTATCCGCCATGTCTTCATTGTTTACATTGAGTAGACCTGCTCTCCTGACCTGGATTAGGTGATTCATTTGAATATCGAAGTCCCAAGGAATTCTAATTTTTTTAAAGGAAAGATTGTGTTTTGTGGAAAAAACAAACAAATATTTGGTTTTGTTGTAGGATCCCAGTTGTTTTCACAAATCCTCATGGACTGATCGTCCATATCAGGGATAAGCAGTTTTATGTAAGGTAGCGAAAACGCTAATCAACGTTCTTTGGCGCTTAACGAGTCAAAGAAATAATTCTGGTCTTGAGTAATTCATATGGAATTCTTTGAAGTTTTGCTATAAAATTGCAAGTGGAAGGACAGATTTATCAAGTGTAATGCATAACCTGCAAAATTATTTTAAAATCTTACGAAGGTCTTTTCGATTTCATTGTAAACCATTGTTTCTTAAACTATCTCAGTCATCATCATCATCATCATCATCATCATCATCAGTCTTTTAACGTCCGTCGGTGGATAAAGACCTTCCCCAGGATTCGCCACAATTCTCTACTGTGGGCGACGCGGAGCTAGTATTTCCTGAATTTGTCCAGTTCATCTCTCCATCTTGTATTCTGTCAACCACAGTTTCTCATGTGATCACAGGGGATCCATGTTGTGAGTCGTGATGTCCATCTTTCATTTTTGCAACATGGCCTGTCTATTGCCGTTTGATTTTTAAAAAATAGTTTCTATGATGTCTCAGACTCCCGTTTTCTTCCTGATATAATGTGCTGTCTTGTGATCTCTCCATGTAAGGTTGAGCATGATTCTCTCATGCACACGTTGCATGCTTCTCAGTGTTTCGTCTCGTTCATTAAGAGGGGCTTTCATCAAAAATTTGTGTAATTGTGTGTAAATACCTTTCTGGGAAAACTTAAAAGTAAGGCAAGCCAATTAAAAAATACGACAAGCAAATTAGAAATAAGGCAGGGAAAATGAAGAAAAAATAAAACCCAACCGAACTGAGTAAATGAACATGAGTGAATCTCTCTCTCTACCTCTCCCTCTCTCTCACACACGTACACATATATATGGTTACATTGGTAGTAGTTGCAAATGTTAATTTTTTGTGAGACATCAGTGAAACTTGTCTCTTAATACATATTGTTTAAATAATAATTTATTTTTATTTTTTCATTTCTAACGTATCAGATTTATTATATTTCATATTAACTGAATTAAGCTTTTGATGTCAGTAAGTGCCAATTCGGGTGCGGCTCAGTCATTCTTAATTCCTCACCTCATTTTTCAATTTGCATAAAGTATCTTTTAATTTGTTTGCCGCATTTTCTACAAAGTCTTATAATTCTGTTTGATTGTCTCACTTTTTGATTCGCCCGGGGAAAGTCAAGTCTTCGGTATGTGAATGCAGATCTCTTGAACCAGACCCAATGAATATCATCTGGACCTGGTTCTTTTCATTAGGCAATTCACTTGGAGTCATTCTTAATGAATATATGTGTATTCATTTCCGTCCTATACACCGAATATGTCGGCGTATAGGTCAACTCAAAAGCTAAGGTATCAATTCGAGTTTTAGTCCAATACTCGCTGGATAAGAGAACGGTCTACAGCAAGACAGCTCTTAGATCATCCGAGTGTCAGTTTTACGGGGCCTAAGCAGACAAATATCTATCAATAAATAGGAAAATGCTTTAGGCGTAAAAAGTCGACTTGTACTTCGGTTTGTACGGTATTTCATGAAATTCGCTTTTAGAATTGATGACTCCCCTGTTTTCCCCGGGCGTTCTTTCCTTGACTCCCGGAGGCTACCCCAGAAAACTCTCAGTTAAGTCTATTCAATTTGTTCATTTTTTTTCGTTCACCTCTCCATGCTTATCGCTGGGGGAATGAATGACAGTATCTTCAAATCTCCTGCACCTTCCTTAGTATCATCACAGACAGACTTGTTCTTTCTCATTTTCCCCGTCTTGCCTCCAGTGTTTTGACAAGGTTCAAAGTGCACCAATCATGGACATGCCTCTACTTTTCTTTTTCTATCGTTTTTTTCCAGCTCTGAGGCGAGGTCCTGATATATTTCAAATTTTGTTTTATTTCATATCCAATAGAGGATCCACTAGAACTGCGAGCTCAGTGACCCAACAGACTTTTTCTTTTCATTTTTCACGATTATCTGATACGGTTTTCTTATCGTAACGAAAAACAATAGTAGTAAGCTCTTCATCGTTTGTCCGTCCAGTCAATAAAGTCTCCAACGCTGATGAGACATCTTCCACTCTCCTTTCAACCATCCCCTCCTTTTTTCAAGAGGATTTAATCGTCGGTGGGTCAGTCGGTGAGAAGACCTGTCCCCATATTGTTTCTCGGCTGTTTTAAGTCAGATTTACTTGAGAATCGGTACAAAGCGTCCCCGGTTAAGATGCTTCTTACCTGGACAAATCTTCCCCCCAGGGTCACTGGCGATAACAGCGTTTAAACTTTATGTTTTGAAATTGATTTTCTCAGGTTTCACATAAACCTGGCGTGAAACTTTATAGAAAGGTGTCTCTTGATGAGATGCTTCTTACCTAGAAAGATCTACTCGTGGTCACGTGATCTGACGACAAGAGAGTTTAAACTTCATAGTGAACGCCTCATTGAACTTTTGGATTTTGTTCTATACATAACTTATCAGTTTAATATCTGGTTGTAGGCTTTAGCGCATAGTGAATACTTCCAGTGCATCCATCGATTAGAGTTCTTATCTTGCACAGCGTAGGAATGGTCCCGAGTATGTAACTGTTTGTGATGTTCGTCCTAATCATCTGAGTTCTACCGTTTCATTTTCTTCTCTAATATTCTCCTTATTCGTTTGTGACACAGAGATATATTCTTTTTTCATATTTCCTTCATTTTCTTCTTCCCGTTTTAATGAATTTCATTAATTCAATCATACTGAAGTGGTTTGCAGTCTCTGTTGTGGTTAATTAAAACCGCAAAATTTATCAGATAAACCTTTCTACTTCAACTAATGAGAACTTGAAAGTAATCACTGGGGCAATGGAACTCTCTCTCTCTCTCTCTCTCTCTCTCTCTCTCACACACACAAACACAGAAAAACACACGCACACACACTTATACATGTATATATAATGTATACTTTGACAGCAAACTTTCTTCAATACATATTTCATTAAAATGACAGGCAAGGAGCATCTTCTCAATATCTTCATAATCTTTCCTTTTTTGGACAAGTGAACGGGTCTTTGGTTCATATATATATATATATATATATATATATATATATATATATATATATATATATATATATATATAAGATTATGAATTGCGTTTATTACATTGAAACTCTGTTTCGAATGATCTCCCGTTGTTGCACGATGTATCTATCATTTGGCGTTGACAACGTGAATGAAGAAGAACAGAGACAGTAGGGCCGCAGTAGGAATCATTTTCTTTGATTCTTTATTCTATTCATCAGATAAATATCTCTTTTCCAACTGACGATATTCCAGCTACATATATATATGGTGGTATTATTTTTGACAATATGGATGGTGAAAAGAAATTCAAGAGAAAAACAAATGTTACATCTCAATTCTTCCACCTGGACAGGCTTTTATGCATTATGTTGGTTCCACCAAATTTTTTCAAAAAGCACATTCAGCAGTTGCAGAAAAACAGTATCCCGTTTGCATGTTTGAATATGAGGAATGCAATGAGGAAACAAAGCTATTTTGTAGTGTGGTTCCTGGTTGTTTGGTAGGAGAGGGAGGGAAACTTTGCATCCGTGATAATGAAGAGGAAATTAGTCAAATTAAGCAGGGTCAGTGTAAGGAAGGATCAAATTATAACAGTCAATTTTCAAGAGCGTTGTTTGTGTCACCATGGGGGTGTTTAGAAAGGAGAGATGATACCTGGCATTTGATTGATAAGTGTTGAAATACACAGGGAGAATGGAACTGATTGTGTTGTTTTTATATTTTTGGTTGACTGGTAAGTAAAACTTGGTATGTGTGTATGTGTCCAACCGTCTCTGTATGGGTGTTTTCTCAGATGAGAAGTCAGTGTGTATTCGTGCTGTTTCTCAAAAGGGTCAGTATGTACTAATCTATACCTTGCACACTAAATGTAATGTATTGGTTTTATATGATCTTGTTTAAAAATTAGTTCATTTACAGAGTTTGCAACTGGGAATGGTTCATACATTAAACTCAGAGAGATGTAACACTTGCCTTTTACTTGAATTTCTCTTCACCTTCCAATTGCCAAATTATCACCATCATTCTATTGGGTTACCATACATTCACACAACACACACACATACACATACACACACATATATAAATATATATATATATATATATATATATATATATATATATATATATATATATATATATCATCATCAGTCTTTTATCGTCCGTCGTTTGACATAGACCTTCCCTAGGATTTGCCCAAACTTTTTGGAAGCAGCCAGATTAGAAATACTTTTATGATTAGCCGACCGAAGCGAATGAATAACCAAACAATGACCACACAAGGCTCTGGAATCAGCTTGTTTTTTTATTTACTCTAACGTTAGTCATCTTTGATGTTTATACCCACATGAGCTCCCATATTCTATCAATCAATGAGAAATATATAATTTTACTTTTGGGACAAAATATTGTTCAATAGTTTCAAATTTTGTGTATGTTAAAAAAACAACTGGGATGTCTAATGTTAACACATTTCTAATTATAAACCATTAATTTGTTTCAAAACACTGTAAAAAGAGTTTTTTTCTCTATTTTTCAGTGTTTTATTGTTCACTAACTAGGGATTAACATGGAAAACAAATAATTTTTGTATGCAATGCTAGAAATCAAACGAAGCTGGAAGAAAGAAGGCTACGGACTGGATTCGGGCCGCGGATCGGAGTTTGCTAACTGCTGCTCTAATATAGTGCGTGTGGTACTTTTAACCTGGGTTTCTCCTACTCTAACCCCGACCATCAGACCCCAAAAGGTAAAAATTTCGATTCGTTATTTCATCTAACTTTTGACCAATGCTCAAAGCTTGAAGTATACTCTCTGGCGAACTGGACGCGTTCTCACCTATTTCTTTAAAAAAATGGAAACGTATGACTTACTTCAGACCATTTGTAACATACCCCACCCCTTAAAGAAATGTCAATGGAAGTCATGTTCTGATTGCTCATCTAAAGAAGAGGAAACGTGATAAGTATGTGAATATTACTTCCTGGAAAGGCCCAGTTTCGGGATATGCTAACCAACATCCGGGTAGGAGACGTCAGAAACGTTTACTGCTTATAAAACTAAGGAGGAGATTTATAACATTTGTTATTTGATGTTTTCAAGAAGCTGTCAAAAATATTTTTACATTTTCAAGATCTAGTTATAATCACCGTTAAAAAAAGACTTTGCTTACAGAACTTCCTCCTTATGAAACTAACGATGGATAAACTTGCGGCAGTAACTAGAGACTCCGAAGACTTCTCTGTACGAATACTGTTGTTGTATTGGTGTGGTCACTAGAGAATTGGTAGATGTATTTTCTTTGCTGCTAACAAAGAATACTTGATGTTAAAGGATGCATATCTCGCAAGCTACTGGTTGTGAGTTAATTCCTCATCGAGAGCAGTACGAATGTAGACTGGTAGCAAAGTTGGTCTGCTCTAATTATATTAAAAAAAATTAGGTGAAATATACAATCTTATACATGAATACATTTCATACACACTGATGAATTGATATAAAATTGTATTGGTATTGTTATCACGTACAAACACGTACAAACGTGCGTGTATACTTTGGCCACGTTTGTGCGAATTTGGGATTTTAATACCATGAACAAGGCTGGCACATCGATCGCTGAAGTGGTTATGTCAAACTCCTATTACTGGATTTTGACTTTATTTCTGGTTTGTCACAAAAATAGCAATAAGCCCCTCACCAAAAACCATGACCGCACGAATAAGAGAAGCGTACGTAAAAACTGGTGACGATTTCACCCTCTCTCAACTCAGGTCGACTTGTTTTTGTTACAGAAACTTCTAACAAAGAAGTTGAAATAGGATACATACTTTTGGAATAATATTGTATGGAGAAATGAATTCTGTTTTGTTTACTTTTTAGATTTTAATGAAACAAGGGATTTTGATCCCAGCTTAGCTTAGCTTGATTACATTAAAATTTCTTTACTACGCACACTGACACACACATGCACAAATATACATATATGTGTGTGTATAGATATGCATGATTACCTATGAACCTAGTGAGATAGTGACGCATACATTAGCTTCGGACCTGGAGGCTGGTATCCTCCCTCCACTCCACGGAACTGGACGGTCAAAAAGGTTGAATTTAAGCGATTTATTATTTATTCATCACATATTTTCCTTATCCACCAGAGTGCTCAATCCTATGTTGGAAAAGCATTGCATAAGCTTACAGTGAACGAGTTACCTCACTTAGAGGGTGCTCAACCCTGAATATATATATATATATATATATATATATATATATATATATATATATATATATATATATATATATATATATTCAGGGTTGACATACTCACACAGCACACACCACTGAAGATGGGAAGAATCCCGAAACATGTCTGGACCACTTACATCTAAAGATTAATAAACCTTACGTCTAAACACTTTAATCCCGAGTCTGTCTCACTCTTTGCAGTACACATCATATATACATATGTATATACATGTTCATATATATTTCACCTGATGAGTGTGGACCGCTTTCAGACACTCACAAGAAACTAATAGTCGTGAAATAAATACATGAGCTCGTATTATCATGATATATATACATATATATATATATATATATATATATATATATATATATATATATATATAGATATAGATAGATAGATAGATAGATAGATAGTGAGAGAAAGAATCACCTTTGCATGTTACTGCCAATATATGCACTATCAAACATCTTACACGCGCTGAAGGTTATACATGCGCTTATATTTGATATAAGTATTTGCATATATATTCATATATCTCTACGGGAAACATTCAAATCTAGTAAAATCTGTACTCGGTTACATTTCGTTTTACATCAATCAACCTTGATGCAACCACAATTTGTGTAAATATGCGTTTTTACAAACATATGTATAGTTAGTGCAAAGAGTATCCAATATTTTGCAAAAAGTTAATTTTAACATGCTTTTACAGCATCAAAATTGACAGAATTTGGTCCAAAGAATGATAATTTTACGGCAAATAAAAAAAAACAGAAGTAGAATTAACATTGGAATGTTATGTACAGAAATTAGGAATTTCTGGTCCAATTGTGGAGCTGTATACATACAGACATAGATACATATATATATATATATATATATATATATATATATATATATATATATATATATATATATATATATATATATATATATATGTATATATGTTGAAATGAATTTTTCATAGTAATGGATACTTTTTGAACTCACTGTTTACTTACAGACATGTAGATTTTTACTAAGCCTAGTTTGGTTTGGCATCTGGCCATTATTGTCGGGCACTAGTGAGAATAGTACTTACTAAAGCAGAGATGGAGTACGAAAGAACTTTCTAAGCAAAAATTGACGGCGAGGTGCCCATTCTTACTGACATATGAGCAAATGCTATCTCCTTAAAAACTCAGTGACATGCTTATTAGAAACTGTCAACATAGATACCTTTCAGTTTTCAAGTTGGTCTAGCTTGCTGTGAATGCATCATGCGTACAAGTCGCGTCAATTAAGCTGAAGGGCTGGAAGATCAAAATTCTCTTTTCGTCATGTCTGCAAAATACGTTTTCTCTTGTTTTCTCACCCCACCCCGAATACACTTTTGACAGGGGTTCAGTTTGAAATGTTTGGGTTAAATTGATCCCCCACTTTGAGTCCGATCGTGTTTTTTGTAGGGATCACTTCCCAACAAAAGGCAAGAGAAATAACTTATCCACTGACAACCGAATTTTTCTAATTGATTACCCCAAACACGGCGTGCTGCCAAAGAAACATTGGTCGCCTGACGGTTATCACAGAGTAACTAACCAGACCTATCTATCTATATATATATATATATTTATTTGTCTACATATCTGCATTCATGTCTCTCAGATACACGATCATTTAGGTAGAAACTTAAAACATCGTCCAGTTTTAAAGATAAAGAAAATCTTTTATTCCCTACAAACTTCGTTGAGTGGCCCTGGCAGTAATATTCATATGTAAATGTTTTTCTTACCTAATATGATTAAAAACGTGCAAATTTCCCCCTTGTCTAATTGAAAATGTGTAAAAAATTTATAGAAAATAGTCATTATTCACTCACTAAGACTAATTCCTATTTCAGTGCATATTTTCCTAAATAATTCTGAAACCCACGCTCTGAAAAGTATCCATATTTCCATTCTCATTAGAATCAGTATTACCATGAGTAAGTGATATTACTACTACTGTTTCTGTCTTTCAAACTTTGTCTAATAATGATAACGACTAGTTATTCCCCGCGGAAAAAGTCAGGTATATAGTTTCTATGCGATGATTAAAAAATATATTTTTAAAAATCAAAATTGTCATCTTTAAAGGGAAGAGTCCACTGTTATGAGAGGCAAAACAATAGAAGTCACCTTCTTCGTTGTATGGGTTGATGATTACATAGAAGGAAGAAATAAGTCATTATGGAAATAAGAACAACCTGCTATGCAATTTTCGTTCCTGGGTAGTGAGTGCTATTTTCTCATTGTTTTTTTAAACATAAGAAAAAAATAAATAGAAGACGCATTTCGTTCCCTAAAAACTTAGTGATGTTTATGTGTAATTGTTTTTTTTTTATCTTATGTGATTAAAAATGTGCTAATTTGCCCGTTGTCTAATTGAAAAAGAGTTGAAAAATATAGTGGTCATTGGTTCGTTTTAAAATTTGCTTTTGTGCCTAAGATAGTGATATTCATACGTATTTCTTTTTCTGATTTATGTGATTAAAAATATACTAATTTGTCCGTTGTCCATAAGAATATTTCGAATTATCGCTGTCTTGGCCACAAAGTTTTTGAGGGATAACTGGCATTTTCTGTACTTTTAAAACATAATGAAAAATAACACTTACTGCCCTGGAAAGAGAAAAAGTTTTTGAAAAGTTGCAGAGTGTAATAATAATGACCATACTGGTCAACGTACCAGTCAATTGGCATTTTTTAAGGCTTTCTGAACATTATCAACAGGAAAAAAAGAAACACTTATTAGTCAGGAACAAATGAAAGTTTTGTTTGCTTTTTTTTTTTCAAAAGAATAATGATAATGCTGGTCAACGTACCAGTCATATCCGGTCAGCAAAGGCGTGGTAAAGGCCACAGTCCGTTGACCTCGGCTGCGGGAATAAGTTTTGGAGTGTCTGCGACCAACAGGAACTCCGCGATCCATTACCAGCGAGAGCCGATGCTCTCCCGGTAAAATGAATACTCCGTCATAGACAGCCGACACATCAACAAATACATGAATGCATGTTTAAGCCACGGAATGTTTATATACATATGTATATATCATACATATATATATGTATACATATTCATGTATATTTATGACAAGCTTTTTTGTATATGTTAGTGTTTCTATAGGGAGATAGAAAGATAAGTCAGTATATGTGTAAGAAGTACGAAACGAAGATATTTGAAGCTGTTGGCATGGGCTCTGTGAAGCAATTTGCTAACAGGTAACTTAGAGGTTTTCCTTGCCAAAACATATATATATATATATATATATATATATATATATATATATATATATATATATATATATATATATATATATATATGTGTGTGTGTGTGTGTGTGCGCGTGTTTCTTTTAGACCTATTTATCTACGTCTGTTAGGAAGTGAAGGAAGGGAGGTGAAGAAGGGCAAAATAAATGAAGGCAGAATGTTGCTCGTAAGTGAGAGTGAAACTGTGGAAAAAGAAATCTACGAGTTGAAAGAGCGGGAAACGCTAAATGAGCAAGAGGATTGGCTAAAATCTGACACGTACACAGACACTCATATATATATATATATATATATATATATATATATATATATATATATATATATATATATGAATGATTATCCTAGTTTCCGATACGTTGGGTAGCAATCTGGTCAACGTTTCCTGTGCCTTACCGGATCTTTCAAGTGTATAAATGAATATTTTTAAAAAAATCACTCAACCGGCAAAATGATTAATCCAATGTTGTCTAATTTTCCTTGTTTTCTTTTGAGGAAACCATTTTGAATACATGTGTATGTATTTATGCAACTGGTATCTGTTCTACAATTAGTGTCTGTATATGTAGATATTTGGGGGCTTTTCTTGATTAGTCTATGTGTGTGGGTGTTATTGTTTCAAAGGCTGTCAATGTGAATGCTTTTCTGGTGTTTCTTGAAATATCCAATATCTATATATAGATATATCGTCATATTTCAAGCTCTACTCTGACATAACTTGATATTTAGTGTTGAATGTATTGAACATTCTATTAAATAAACCCATTATACTTTGGATATTGTATTATATCACATTGCACCCCTGATTTGTATTATATATATATATATATATATATATATATATATATATATATATATATATATACCACGATTGAATTACACTTATTTTGAATGGATAGCCATTTTACTCTGCTATTAGTAACCAGCAATCAGTGCTGTCAACAAAACAGGTAAAACTTGGTTTTTGAAATTCTGACCTTTTCAGAGGTCACTGCCGGACAAAATGCTCATTGTTTCATTGATCATCCCTTTCCTAATTTTTTAATTGATCACACTCAACACGACGTGCTGCCAAAAGCCTGTAGCACGTTGAATGAACTTCGGCGTTCGTACATTTGAATTTCCCCTTCTCGTTCGAATCGAAAAAGAAAATCATATTCGAGCAACGTTGTTAGATTTACTACAAGAAACTAAAACGGGAAAGATCGAGGCTAAATCCAGATATCTCAACCAAAACAGAATCTCCTGGAGAATAAGTTCTTTTCTGTCTTTGGTGGGATTCGAAAGAAATTTCCTTTCGTTCTGAATTGCTGGAATCTGGATAAGCCGTTATTATGTAGTAGTCCAATGAACTGCTTTCTCGTTTGGAAAAGTCGTTGAGCCAGGAAAGGTCTTTTACTGGTCGATGGAGTCGAATGGTGTTTTGTTGCATGACAATTATCACTCTCACGTAGAGAATGTAACAGCAAGTGATCGTTGGGCGGGGCTGGGCTAGGCTGGAAAGTTCTCCTACGTGTGTTAGGGTCATAGAATCAAAAGAGGAACACCTACATAAATTTGAACAATGGAATGTTTATTTAGCTCTTCAACGTTCATACAATCAGTCAACTGCAGTACGCCGTTCACATACCTTTGGAAGATTCCAAGATCAGGGAAAATTGGTTTCTAATCGCCTTTTCTTTCTCATGCATATGCAAACACATGGGTATTTAATTATTTCCCTTTCAATTCATCTTTGTTTTTCCATTTCTCCTCTTCCCCACACAAATGATCTCCCGTTACTACACGGTGACTGCACCATTTGGCTTACACAACGTAAACAGAATAAACAATTAAAGAAAATGGGGCTATTACAGGAATCGAACATGCGACTGATAAGGTAACCACTTCGACGTAGCGTTGCTCTTACCATTGAGCCAGACAGCCGCCCATAATGCAAGGGCTCCAATATCTGTTTCAACTCCAAATTCATTTTTTGCTTATCCTCGGTCTATATCTGCTATGTCTGTTTCTTTCAACGCAAACAAATTTTATGATCAGGGAATTATGTTATTCAGAAATGGATATACGATCTGACAAAACGATTATAAATTGCGTTATATTAATATTGAAACTCCCATTTGAAATGATCTTCCGTTATTACAGCAGCCCGATTTTCTTTAATTGTTTATTGTATTTACGTTGTCTAGGCCAAGTGATACATTCACCGTACGATAACCAGAAAACAAGGAAATATATGTGTAAATATATATGTAAAACAGGGAGAAACTATGAAGAAAATGACATAAATTACATTGACAGATATTGGGAAATAAGTGACGGAAGATGTTCTTTGAATCTTTTTTTATGTTTAGTGTTTGAGGCTGTAAAGATTTTAGACTATGTGTATGTATCTATATCTATATCTATATCTCTCTCTCTCTATATATATATATATATGTATATATTCTCTTATTGTGCCTTACAAATACTGCTATATATGAAAACTTTCTTTTATCGCTTAGCCCAGTTTATACTTGAACCTTTTTATCAACACATCTTTAAGTACATGTTGTATGTAAAAAAAAACCTACTCTTTTTGAACGTTTGTCATGAGTTGGGCATTTCTGGCATTACCACATGAGCTTTTCGCATATTTTCTCCAAGTAAAAAAGAAAAAAAAAGATTAATTTCTCTCAAATACTTGACGTTAGCATATCATTAAATGTAGATCACACATCTAATTACCTAAATCTAATTCAACCCAGAAGCTAAATCTTTCCTCATCCGCGGTGATGCGAGCATCTGTCAGAAATTCCGGATTTCCGAGTACCAAGCAGCCATTTGATTAAACAAGATAAAGCTTCCTGTTTTTTTTTTCCCGTCAGAAAGAAAGAAAAAAAATATCGAGGTGTAACATAAATGCCTCGTTTTGAGCAGACCATTACTTTATTTTTCGATGGTCTCACGCAACCATCGACGGGTGATTTTCACTGGAGTTCAAGTTACAGAAAATCTCCCCAATACTCCAACACTCTCCTCTCTATTCTGGATAGTCTCAGTCCAGAAATTAAGTTCGGGATTTTTGCTAGATTCTTGAGGACCGTTTCCCGGGCTCTGGTCGCAATTGGTACTACGACCATCGCCATATACCTCAGCTTTTTTCTAATCCTTGGCAAGGTCTTGACACTTAGATAATTTTTCGACCTCTTCCAACTTTACCCTATGGTCTGACTGGTTCTTTTCTCTTTGTTTACTACAGCAGGATCAAGTCTTCTGGTTTGGATTAAGTGGTCCGATTGAACCTCGAAGTTGCTTGGATTGAGTGATCCCATCATCATCATCAATGCTAATAAACTGTACTTTTTATTCCTTATGTTCCAATGGAGGTTGCACAAACTGACACAGTATAGTAATTCTACCCCAGATTGGTGTAAGCGTTTTTGAGAGCCATGGTCTGATATAAAAACCCAGAAGCGGACGGCCATCAATTGTAGACGGTGGTTTAGAACACAAAACAGAGGGAGACCCTATGATCAGCACCCAAAAACCTTCAGAAGAGTTTGGAAAGATATAAGTTGGACACTAAGTGAGCTTAGATGGAATAATTGATCAAAACAACAAAAAAACAAAAACAAAACAAAACAATTTGATACAGCCAAATAGATCGAAATATATATATATATATATATATATATATATATATATATATATATATATATATATGGGGAGAGAGAGAGAGCGGGAGAGAGAGAGAGAGAAAAAGAAAGACTGACAGAGAGAGAGAGAGAGAAGTTTTTTTTGTAAATCAAAATATAAAACCAGACTATGGAAGCGAGAGTAGAACGTAAACGATTCTCAGGTCTCAAAGCTCCCCCCCTGTACCCTGATTCCTTCTACTCAAAGCTCACGCCAAGACATTTCAGTTTTCGACTTATCCATGTTCAGCTTCGTCGTCTTCGAAACATATTACGCATATGTATATACCAGTTCAACATGGAATCTTTTCTGAGTTCTTTTCCCTTTTTTGACGTGTCTCACCATCGATGTGCTTTTGATTATGGGTTCGGAAAAGGAAAACAGACAAAGAACTGCACAAATAAGTTCTCTCCCTGCAGATTTTTTTCCCACGTGGTCAACGTAACCTGCTAATCTTTTAAACTACCATCATCATTGCAGTATGATTTCTACTTTCCGTGCCATTTGCTCTTGTAATATAGACATCTCTCAAGATACATGGTCTTCAACCTCTTTCTCTGGAATCGAGAATCCACCCCAAAGGTTTACCGGAGTGGCGGTATCTCAGAATATTCTTCGATTTCAACGTTAGGAAACCGGGATTTCATCGACTTACATCTACCTAGGACAACGAATCTCTATGAGACCCTCAAAAGAAGAAGAAATCAAGCGAAGAGTCACACTAGGATGGCGAGCTTTTGGCAGAGCTAGCTCAACCTTAAAAAATAATAAGATCCCATTAATCCTAAAGAGAAGGGTGTATAACCAATGCCTCCTCCCAATTGTCACTTATGGAGCTGAAACATGAAACCTAACCAAGAGACAGATCCGAAAATAGAGAACCATGCAACGTGCACATGAAAGAATAATGCTGGGCCTCACATGGAGAGACCACAAAACAGCACAGTACATCCAAGAAAAGACAAGACTTAGGGACATCATAGAATCCATTAAAAATCTCAAATGGCGGTGGGCTGGCCATATTGCAAGAATGGCAGACAATCGATGGACATCGCGACTCAGAACATGGATCCCCCGAGATCGCATATGCAACCGAGGCCGGCAAAGTGTTTGATGGAGAGACGAACTTGACAAGTTCAGGAAATACTGGCTCCGTGACGTCCATGATAGGGAAGTGTGGCAAATCCTGGGGAAGGTCTATGTCCAACGACGGACGCTAAAAGACTGATGATGATGATGATGATAATTCGGGACATTGTGTGCAGCTGAACACTTGTGTCACGCAGTGCTGAAGATAAATGCCTAACATATTCAGCACCAAATACTTTTCGGTGACATGTGTAGGCCAAGAATAGATCAGAGGGAATACCCCAGATGTTGAATACCATCTCTGGAAAGCAGGTATTAGTCAGAGCAGTGCATGGAGACATTGTGAAATCTTCAGAAAGAAGGCGGTAACCAATTAATCAACGTCTTTTAACGCTTAATATGTAAAGTAGCGAGAACGTCAATCAACGTTCTTTGGTGCTTAACGAGTCAAAGAAATAATTCTGGTTTTGAGTAATTCGTATGGAATTCTTTGAAGTTTTGCTATAAAATTGCAAGTGGAAGGACAGATTTATCCAGTGTAATGCTTACCTTGCAAAATAATTTCAAGATTTTGCGAGGATCTTTCCGATTTCATTGTATTCCATTGCATCTTAAACTATTTCAGTCATCATCATCATCAACATCATCATCATCATCATCATCACCACCACCACCACCACCACCACCACCATCATCATCATCATCATCATCAGTCTTCTAACGTCCGTCGTTGGACATAGACCTTCTCCAGGATTCGCCACAGTTCTTTATCAGGGGCGTCGCGGAGCCAGTATTTCCTGAATTTGTCCAGTTCATCTCTCAATCTTGTGTTCTGTCGGGCTTGATTTCGCATGTGATCTCTGAGGATCTATGTTGTGAGTGGTGATGTCCATCGGTTGTCTTACATTCTTGTAACATGGCCTTCCCATTGCCATTTTAGATCTTGAATAGTTTCTATGCTGTCTCGGACTCACATTTTCTTTCTGATATACTGTGCTGTCTTGCAATTTCTCCATGTAAGGTTGAGCATGATTCTCTCATGCGCACGATGCAAACTGCTTCCCAGTTTGTCGGTCTCTCTCTTGGTTAGGTTCCATGTTTCAGCTCCATAAATGACTATCAGGAGGATGCATTGGTTGTATACTCTTCTTTTCAGGATTATCGGGATCGTCTGGTTTTTTCTGAAGGTTGAGCTTGCTCTATCGAAGGCTTACCATCCCCGAGTGATTCTTCGCTTGATTTCCTCCTCTTATGAGGCTCTCACAGAGATTTGTTGTCCTTTGTAGATGTAGTGGTGTACTTTCCCCAGTTTTGTATCTTCCATCTTGACAGTTATGTTCTTATTCTCAACATGATTATCGCACATGATTTTCGTTTTACTGAAGTTCATGTGTAGGCCGACTTTTTTGCTTTCTTCGTTTAGTACATCTAGCATTAGTTGGAGGTTGTGTAGGTTCTCTGTGAACTCATCCTCAGATATTTATCGGTAAATTTCTACCAGTTTTGTTCTTGCATTTCCGCGTTGTGTTATCGTGTTACTTCCAAGTTTCTTCCCTTGTATTGGGCCATCTGTTTTGTCTTTTTTTAGGAGTCTCTCACGATGAGAGACTTCTATATGCTCTTGATATCAGTAACAGATTGCCCAATGCAAGGGAAGAAACTCGTGAGTACTCCAGTAACACAACCTGGACATAAAAAAATACGGAATAGACGTGTCCAGTCTAATCGAACATGCGTTCTAGTGATTCCACATTCAAGAACCGACAACACCCGACGAAGGTCAGGGGATACACGGTCAAAACATTGTATTAAAAATGATTACATAGATGAGGAAAATAGTCTAACTTTATCATGCATAATGATTAATTCATCCCGTCTCATAAAATTTTGCTCCAAGAGCAAAGAATGAATAGATTTGCTCATTGCTTAAGTGTTTATGTTATTCAAGTTTTTTGAATGCTTTTAACACATAGAAAGGAAACTACAAGTGGCCAAAATAAACGGAAAACGTTCAAGATTTTTCAGTTTACATAAAATTGGTAAACAGCAGTTCTAGAATCAGATTCCAAGGACAATATTTTCTTATTGGACGTTGTCGACTCAGTAATCCATAGACCAATGCCGGAAAAATCATCATCATCATCATCATCATCATCATCATCATCATCCTCATCATCATCATCTGTCTTTTAAAGTCCGTCGTTGGACATAGACCTTCCCCTGGATTCGCCATACTTCTCTATCATGGGTTTCGCAGAGCCAGTACTTTCTGAATTTGTCTAGTTCGTCTCTCCATCTAATATTTTGCTGGCCTCGGTTGCGCATGTGATCTCGTGAAATCCATGTCGTGAGTAGCGATGTCCATCGGTTGTCCGCAATTCTTGCAACATGGCCAGCCAACTGCCATTTGAGATTTTTAATGGATTCTATGATGCCCCTGACTCTTGTCTTTTCCCGAATGTACTTTACTGTCTTGTGGTCTCTCCATTGCTTTGGGTGGGATGATGTGCCCCAAGGACGACTACCCAAACACTACACCAAAAGAATTATTTATTTTATACAACAAATATTCATTTTTCAACTTCTTTATAAATCACAAAGATCGAAAACTATAAGGTGATAATTTCAGATCAAAATTCAGCTAATAACTCCGTCAGGCTACGGACTAATTAATCCACCCTCGTATATATTCACTACAATTTTTCTTTCTTATGTATGAATAAATTAGTTCATTCCCTCTTATGAGGTTTCATTCATCTGTTCTTTACCCCTATGGTTTCATTTACCCCGAGATAATTTCAATCGCCTCCCCACTCCCGGATAAACCATCCAGTTTAAGAGACTCTATTCTAAGAGATCCTTTTAAAATTTGTGTGGTCAATATGGCATAACTATTTACGCTTGTTTTGTTATGTTAAGAGGGACGCTCTAGCTCTCGTGCTTAACGGCCATTAACAAATAAGTATTTCCTTGCTTAT
Source organism: Thysanoteuthis rhombus (assembly GCA_963457665.1). Lineage (NCBI taxonomy): Eukaryota > Metazoa > Mollusca > Cephalopoda > Oegopsida > Thysanoteuthidae > Thysanoteuthis > Thysanoteuthis major. The sequence continues at coordinate 40,150,842 of OY735229.1, forward strand.
CTTTGGGGCCCGATGAAGTCTTTCGCTGCCGACGTTATTTATTCAGAAGTTCTTTTATGGTGGCCTTACTCTCTCCATCGCCTCATCAGCGGCAACGCATCCACTTAAGGTTAATTTCTCTGATAAATACCAGAAGGCTAACCTAATTCCGAGGAAGCGTGCTCTCCGCGTGTGTTTGTGTAAGCGAGTGAGTTTTAAAGAGAGAGAGAGAGAGAGAGAGAGAGAGAGAGAGAGAGAGAGAGAGAGAGAGAGAGAGTGGGGGTGGGGAAGATTGTTTCTTTACCAGACCTCATAATCTGGATTTCCTATTTGAAGAAAAAAAAACTTTCCCAAAAGTTCATTTTGAGCAATGAGTCTATCATCATCATCATCATCATCATCATGAGCAGCAGCAGTCTTTTAGCGTCCGTCGTTGGACATGCTCCTTCTCCAGGATTTGCCAGAAGTCTCTATCATGGGCATCGCAGAGCCAATACTCGATACAAAATTATGTTGAAGATAATTTTTCTTTATAGCAAAAAAAACAAAACAAAAAACAAAAAAACAAAAACAAATCATAAACAAAAACAAAAACAAAATCCAGAATTATAAGCATTGCAATAGAAAAGCCTTGGTTGATTTTTTGACACCCTTTTTTTTTTTTATCTCATCTCTTATTTTGAATAAGCATTTTCAAATGTTATGGCGAACAGAACACATCCCCCCTCTCTCCCCCCTCTCTCTCTACCTCTGTTATTTGCGCAGTAAACCCGGATTATGTGATTAAAAGAAAATGCCGAGGAATAAAGAAAAAAACTCAGACTTTAGTTTTATCTGAAACAGCACGTATGTACACAATGTTTAGACTCGTTAAAAGGAACACTTGTACTTTGTATGGTTATTTATGCGGAGAAAAAAATACTTTGCGTATATATATATACGTACATGGGCCTTTACATTACCAGTGGCTGTTTAGCTCAATAGTAACGGCATCGCAACGTTGAAGCGGCTACCCTAACGGAGCAGACCCATCTTCTGTAAATTTTCATTCCTTTTTACGTTGTCTAGGTCAGGTGATACATTAACCATAAAACGACGGAAGATCATTTCAAATGTGTTTCTACATAATATAACGCAATTTATATTTCCATCCTGTCAATTCACATCTATCTATTCCTCAATATGAACGATGAAACAAGTACGTGGATACAGGGAACCAAGTTAGACGAGAGCAACTATCGTTTTCCTTGACGATTCCCTCTGTCTAAAAAAACCGAAATTCCCCTTTCCATGCGAGGCCTGCAGCTGCCTATGTGTGGGTGTGTGCGCGTGGGGGCGCGAGTTCTGTCAAAATTGAGTGGCTCTTATATCCTCACGCCACTTTTAACGCCGACATCCCCCCCCCCAATCACCACCACCACCAAAAAAAAAATTTCTCCCCCATCCCCCGTGGGTGAGGATCGCACGAGATGAAGCCGAAAACTTATCCCGGGCCACGCGTAGAGGCACGCGCTTGCCTTATCGTTTCGTTTCAACGTCTGTAGGTACGCCTGGGCAGTGGTTTATGGATAAACAGATTCTTTCGAAAAATTATCTTTATTGACTGATCTTACCTTAGTCTGGCACAAGACTGGTCTTAGAGGACACAAAATGAAAATGAAACTCACTCTAACCGCCAATACATAAGGTTATGATAGCCTGCCTAGCTATCTTGATAAGCATTTCACAGCAGCGAAGCGCCCTGATATTTACCAAACATAGTTTTGTATGACACAAAGCCAGAAGTGTTTGGCTACATGTCAGGGTCGAACTCCCTATAGGTGCGATGATCTGCTGGACTTGTTTGCTAATCATTAGTCCACAGCAGAGTGCTTAGATATATTTCAGTTTCTTCATTTCTCTCTTTCTCTCTCTCTCTCTCTGCTAAACTGATTGCCATCTCCCTCTCTCTCATTCCCTAATGATATAATTTGTTAGCGTTGAAAGAAGCAAATGGAGCAGTTATAGACAGTGAATAAACCAAATGAGAATTCTGAGTTAAAACTGCTATTTGAGCCTTCGAATGACCGGCGGCTGTTTAGCTCAGTGGTAAGAGCATGCTACGTTGAAACAGCTCCTATATATCAGTCGCATGTTTGATTCCTGCACCTGCTGAATTTTTTTGAATTTTTTTCATTTTAGGTAAGAAAGAATCATACTCATCATCGCATGGAGAGATCACAAGACAGCACAGTGCATTAGGGGGAAAAACAGGCGTCCGATATATCCTGGAAACCATTAGAAAACTGAGATGACAATGGGCTGGACATGTCGCAGGAATGTCAGTCAATCAAAGGACATCACAACTCACAACGTCGATTCCAAGAGATAATATGCGGAATGTGGCTGAAAAAATATGAGACGGCTTGACCAGCAAGACAAATTCGGAAGATACAGGCTCCGTCATAGAGAGGTCTGGCGGATCTTGAGGAAAGTTTATGTTCAACAATGGACACTAAGAGACTGATGATGATGATGATGATGATGATGATGATGAAGATTGGGATGGAGCTTAAGAAGTAGGATTTTAATAGGTAAAATGAAGACAAAATAATTATAGTTTGAAAAAAAAATGAGTATTCGGTAGAATATTCCGAATTTCAACTAATATCACCCACTTACCAACATAAACAATCTTTTCTCATTATAAGCAAATAAATAAACACTGGTACTGTGAGTCACTCCAAAGAAACCATCACGTAGCCAACGTTTTTTTTTGGCAGCATGATGATCAATTAATAAGTTACTTCCATTGCCCTTTATTGAGCAATGAACACTCAAAAAGCATGGATATTAAAAGAAAAAAAAACACAACAAAACAAACAAAAAACAAGCGTGATTGCTGTCAGACACAAAGGGATCAATTTAGCATAAACGTACATTGCAAATCGAACCCCCATAATTAAAATCCTATTCAAATTACAAAAAACAAAAAAAAATTTCTTCTGAACATAATAAGGAGTAAATCGTGAAATTTTGGGCCCTCTAGCTCTGAATGCTGTCTGTACACGCAATATACACTTGCATATACACATACATAGCCAGCCTACGGGGGCCAACTCAAAAACTGACGAAATCAATGATGAGTGTTCTGGTGACAGTTTTTAGCTGATGGTTTCTAAAACCCGGCAAAAGGTTCCGAATATCGGTCAGCGTGCTGACACGCATTTGGTCTAATCAACACCATCTCGCCAACATAAACATTTTTTTTTTTTGGTCATCATAAACAAATAAATGAACATATTTAACGCATTAGTTGATATTTACAGGGATACATGCGCACACAATACAATTGGAAACATCCGGAATTAGTTGAGAGAGAAAAAAAAAGTGTAATTTTCCATTCGGATAACGCGAACAGCATGTTTCTTTTGTGACTTGGCAAAGGTTTGCAGAGCTTGGCTGGAAAGGTTTTTCTCGTATCCAGCAGACACTGCTTGTCGGGATTACCAATTATTCCGGTTTTTGCAGAATTGTCTTGATGAAAAAAAAAATCAATTTCCTGGAAGACCGCAAGACTGCAAGACTAGACACCTAGAGTAGTTATTTGCCGAGAAAGATCAGAAGTTATGGGTGAATGTGATTAAGAAGCTGTTTGAACTATGCTAAAAGATACTGGAAGAAACAAACGGCGAATCTGTTGTTTAATGAAGGTAATGAATAGAATTGAAAAATTATTTTTTTTACTTCTACTAAATAAACAGAGTAACTTTTACGTAACCTAAAAGTATTATCCACACGTATAACAATTAGCAGATGTCTTCCGTCACGCTAAGGGACGTAACTGACGTAGTGAAATAGAGTTTAGCTTATGTCCTAAAGACGTAATTGAAATGCTAAATTTAAAGAGTAATATGAAAACATGAAAAGTAATGAAAAACAAACAAAGGATTATGATTAGCTCAATGGTAAGAGCAACATCACCTTGAAGTGGCTAACTATCGGTTTCAGGTTTGATTTCTGCAGCGATCCCATTTTCTTTAATTTTTCATTCTATTTGTGCTGTCTAGACCAAATGATATACCCACCATGTTATTACAGAGATCATTTTTTTTTAGTAAAGATTCATCATGATATGACGCATTTACATTTATTTCTGTTGGATTACATATATATATATATATATATATATATATATATATATATATATATATATATATATAGTACATGGACAAATAGGGATTTTATTCTCAAATTGCTTGGTTTTTAGAGTCAAGAATTGGATAGTTACTCAATCAGAACAATGTTTCTCTTGCAAAGAACATGACAAGGCATGCATTTAGTCAGATTTTGTGATTCTAAACCTAAAGTTCTGAAAAAATACTTTTTGATGGAAATAAATTGTTAAAATAAAGTTACTAGGGATAACCTCTTGCTCAAAATCCTTAATGGTATCTGCAATCTTGATCAATAAGAAACATATTCTGTGCTAGTTCAAATATTCATGAACGATTTTTTGAATAGACGATAATTTATTAATATAAAAAGTGCTAGAAGGCGATTAGAAGCTAAGTCTCTGATTGTACTTATGACAAGTACCATGTATATATATGCTAGAAATAGATATATGATCCGACCGAGTGATTATTGATTGTGTTATATTTATTATATAAACTCTTGTCTGAAATGATCTCCTGCTTTTACTTAGTGAATATACAATTAGGCCTAGACAACGTAAATAGTATGAACAATCAAAGAAAATGGGGCTGCTGCAGGAATCGAACCTGCGACCGATAGGGTAACTGCTTTAATGCAGGGTTGCTCTTAACATTGAGCTAAACAGCCACCGGTAATGCAAAAACCCAAATAACTGTCCTAACTCAAAATTCTCTTCTTGCTCATCCACGGCCTATATATGACCTACTTTGTTTCTTTCAACGCAACAATTGTACATTCACCGTATCATAACGTGAGATAATTCCAAATGAGAGTTTCTATTTAGTATAACTCAATTTATATATATATATATATATATATATATATATATATATATATATAAACACAACCACATGAAAATGGTTTAATTGGAACAAGGAAACTGTCTAATTATCATTTCCTCTTCTTTTACGCTTTTCACATCGTATCAGCAAAGCTCTCTGTCCCACAGACCAAAACCTCGCCAACTTCCGCTCTCTTTCCTTCCTGTTCTAAATCCATCTATCATACACATATGATCACTAGGATATGCCCGTCAAAAATAACGATATTATTCAGGTATGGAATGACACTAATGAGCCTAAAGCTATTTTATTAGGTAATGTATTTTTAATGTTTCAAGTGTCATAATTTCAAGTCTCAACTCATCTCAAGCTGTTTCCAAGCGTGATGATCAGACATGAAGTTTTTAAGAGTTTCAACGACGTAATTATCATCATGTGATAATTAGATGGTGAATCAACAAATGAGATCATCCCATTTGAGCGCAAACAAACAAGCAAATAAACTGAAAGATTTGCATATAAACTAATGGTATGGTTAGATTTCATTCCCTAGGACTCTCTCTATCCCTGCCAAATCTTTTACAGTTTTTTTTTTACGCCTACTTTCTCTCCTTTAATGAAAACCTCCTGAATCCTTTTCTTCTCCTTTTTAGTTGTTTTTGCGTTTCTCTCATCTCTCCACACATTGTGTTTGAATAAACTCTGTTCCACTGTTCGGTTCACTCTTCCACTACAAATCTTCTTTTTTGAATGGTCTGGATTTCAAAACAGACATAAAGGGCATGATCATATCTCTAATACTGGAATTGAACAACCGTAACCACCAAATATGGCTTAGGGTTTTTACCCCTTTTCATATGCACGCGTGTTTATACGCCCCCAAAACTCTTTGCAACACCATTTTGTCCACAGACTTAAAAATTGGTACTACTCAATAGAACATGCACGTGTATATAATACAAATCAGGGATGCAATATAAGATGATATATTACAATATCCGATTTGTGATGGGTTTATTTCATGAAGTGCTCGATACGTTCAACATGCATCCCCGTTGAATAGAGCAAATATATTGCAAACAATAGCAACTGCTAAACAAAAACAAATATAATTGGAAAAGACCCTTTCACTTACAACAGTACACCCCCAAAATGCCCCAAGCAGGAATCTAGAATAATCGAATCATTCGCCTGAAGAAGCCCAAACAGGGCAGAAACATAAACGTGTTTTCGTAGCGAATCCTTATTCCATTATATATATATATCACAGTAGAAATCAGGGGTGCAATACAATATGACACTATCCAATGTATGATGGGCTTATTTCTTGAAATAAAAGAATAGTAGACCCTACCCAACAAAAAATGCTCCAAACAGGAATCTAAAATATACCAAATCATTTGCGTGAAGAAGCTCAAACAGAACAGAAACATAAACGTGTGTATGTAGCGAAAATTCATTCCATTTTATATATATATATATATATACATATATATATATATATATATATATATATATATATATATATATATATATATATATATAACGCTCCCTTATTCAAGTTTGAGAACTCTTTAAGTCAGGTGACTCGTTCATTATAAGCTTATGCAATGCTCTTCCAACTTAGGAATAGAGCACTCTGGTGGATGAGGAATTATGCGTGATTGAATATAGCGCTTAAATTCAACCTTACTGACCATCCAGTTCTGCAAAGGGCAGAAGTAAGATGCCAGCCTCTGGGTCTGAAATGGAGGTTTTGATCCTACCTCGTGGTACTGGAAGGGATAATGGATAGTCTATAGCCACACACAGTCGAGTTGTAATACAACGAAACTGCTGTCCGTGGGTGACACAATTATTCAATTATTATAAACATATATATATATATATATATATATATATATATGTGTGTGTGTGCGTGTGTGTGTGTGTGTGTGTGTATGTTGTACAAGTAAAACAGGAATATATCTGTGGAAGAATTAATTATTTTGTTATTCTTTCTTTTTAGTCTTTGTTAGGTTCATTAATACACCAGTTTCAATATCTTATCTTCATCAGTGCATTGCTGTAAAGTTAGAGAAATCGGCACATAATATGATATAATTGAAAGGCTACAAACAGAAAAAAATGGGTGGTACCAAACATTGCGAGTTTGGATAGATAACGCTGACAAACCCTGTCAATGTAGCCACTAGATCAGTGAAAGTAGCCAACGCAAGCTCTGTAATTGGATATCTATAAACAAATATAGAAATAAAAGAAGCTAATACCAAAATCCTTCTTCAGCAAAACAAAGAACCGACAAATAAAAATAGAAATAAACAGAGAATGAAATAAATGAATAGAAATCTTAAAACCAACGTGTGAATGTTATGAAAACCAAAATTGAATTTTAACATCTGATCACTTGACAAAATGTCCATAGCATAGAAACTTATCCACTGTAGTGACTCATATAGTTGATTTAATGATTATGCGCTCTGTTTTATTGGAGTATTGTAATTGATTCGTCTTCAATGATCAATTTAAAAAATCCAGAGCACTAAGTATTTCTTAAAAACACATATATGCAAACACACTCTCTCTGTCTCTGTCTCTCTCTCTCTCACACACACACATCAACTATAGTAATATAACACGGGAAGGGAGGTAGTGTCTGATCAACAATGGTGGGGTGCCATGTTAATATAACTGTTTTGTTTTTAAAAATCCCCGAAACGCTCACTTGGTAAATAATGGATAGTCCCAAGAAGAGAAAAATTCACACATAGTATCAAAACAAAATAAATGTAGAACATTAAAAAAACCTCAAAAAATCATATTGCATTGACAAATATAGAGAAATAAGTGGCTGAAGTGACCTAAACATATTTTGAAAGTTTATTAAAGTTTATTGTTTTAAGCTGTAAAGCTTTCAAGACTATGTATAATTTGATTTTTTATAATAATTGTTAGCCTCCCACCCAAAAGAAAAATCCTCACCTTAACAATATTCACGATTTGTGATTTTATGATCTTGATGATGACTGACAAGTAAGTCGAGAGCACTCGATCTGAAATAACATTTGTTCAATTTCTACCTCAGTTTGGCCCCAGAATTCGTTCTCTCGTGAGAAAACAGGAAACATAGTTAAAAAACTTGGAACAAAATTTTGAGTCAATCATGTTCAACCAAACTTGCACATATATATATATATATATATATATATATATATATATATATATATATATATATATGTGTGTGTGTGTGTGTATATATATATATATATATATATATATATATATATATATATATTTCCTCATTTCTATATATGTAGGGATATTTAATACATTTTACATGTGTGGACGTGTCGCTCTTTCTCTCTTTCTCTCTGTCTCTCTCTCTCTCTCTCTCTCTTTCTCTCAGATTCTATTACTTCTCATCCCATCAAAAATCGCATCTTGTTTTTACCACCTTTGACTCCTGTTAGAGTTACGTGGCCTTCTACCCAAGGCCTTCATCTTTACCCCGGCCCCTGTACCCGTTTTCTAACCCACTTGAAACTCTCTCTATATATATATCTCTCTCACCAAATTATCTACTTTGGGGTCCACGTGTGTTTTCTTGAGATTCGACTAATTAAATTGAAACCGATTGGGTGTGCTTGCCTCAACGTGGGCCAGGGCTTTCGTCCTTGAGAAGCAGAGAAACATCATTTCCTTATCCAAATCCTCGGCTTTCCACGCCCAGGCACTTACAGATTGAGCGGTTAGAATAAATCATTGTGGGTTAGGAATTCAGGGTTCGATCCACAGTGCCGAAGTTGTGACTTTTTTTTCTCGCGTCATCGTTGGTTCAGGGTCTTATATTTTACGAAGTGTTATTCACTTAAAGTTCGGTTATTCAAATAACATAAATAATAGTCGAGTCATTTGAAAACCGGAGAGATTTATTACAGGTTTCATCCTATAGATTTAATCGGAAAAATTCACTTTCCCGCTCTAATTACCATCACCTAATTGATGGAGGTTCCCACCCCCCCACACACATACACTCTCTCTCTGTCTCTGTCTCTCTCTCTGTCGTCTCTCTCACTTTGTCACTCTCTCTCTCTCTTTCTCAAACACACACACACACACACACAATTCAGAAATGCATATACGTACGCAACGCCCGACTACTCTCTAATATATAGTAAAAAAAAAAGATAAGCGCTCAAATATTTTAGAAAGAAAAAACATTGTTTATTGTTCATGAAACATTCGGAAGCAAGTGTTGATATGTAAAAGGTTTTTTTCCTTCTATTTCAAGCATTGAATGCGTGTATTTCTCTTGAAAAACAACACATTTTCAAACTGGATCTTGGACTGGCATATGTTTTATTCCGTGTATTTGGATATCTTGGTTTACAGAAAGAGAAGGGCCGGGTTTAAACATGATTCATGCTCTTAAAGTTTATATTTTAATCATCACATTTCGCAATGCTTCTGAAAAAGTCTTCGTTTGTTATTTTTGCGTCAGAACCAAGCTGCAGAATTCTCCGAACAGCAGTAAGCGAAATTCCAATTGAATTCACTAGTAAAGGCGTCTACCATTTTCAACAACCAATTGAGGGTCCTAAGTCAGATAAGACTCCTATCGAGCATATCAACATCACCCTTTTATTTTCCCCAATAAAATTCTACACTGGCTGATTTTTTCCCCTTTTCCTAAGCATCATAGGAGAGCTCTACAAGAAATACTCGTTTTTCCCCTCATGGATCCAATGCTTTTTGTATTTTTTTCTATCTGTACTTTTTATATTTTCTGTTTTCTTGCATCATTTTTCTAATGTTCCCCCTTTTTGACATTTTTGTATCTTTTTTTTCTAATTTTAACCCTATCTCACAAGATACTCTACTAGGAACGCCCGTTAAACAAAAGTCGTTCTGGAAAAGCCCTTAAAACGACGCACAGATTCCAACTGGTGATTGTGGTCAAGAGACGGTCGAATCCGGTCGCCTGTTTACAAGAACCAATTTACTTATATTAGTGTGACCCAAAGAAAAACACTTCAAAGGTCGTATTCTGTAATATACCAACTTTTGTTCCGACAACCTAAACTCCTTTTCCTATCTGTCACGTTGACACAACGTTTCGCCGATTCATTCCACGGCTTTCTTCAGGTATAATGTTTAAATCCACTAGGGAATAGAGACTTTTATTGGGCTCTTTCTCCGCTGGAGCAAAGAAAAAAACAAAACCAAACAAACAACTCCCGTTCTCATCCTAAAGAAACAAACAAACAAAACGGAATCAGAGATAAAGTTTCATTGTGCATTACACCTAATGGAAGTCGTAAAATGAATAGGTGGTAACGTTGCCTTAACATTAGCAATAGGGGAGAGACTAGAATTTTCGAACAAAAGTTTGTATGTTAATGAATCTTCTCAGAGCTATAGACAATATATTCTGTAATAATAAGATAAGTCATTATCAATGCAGGAGATGTCTGGACTATTGATTACATTTTTTTTATCAACATCGCTTCATACTGTCCTTTTCTGCTAATAAGTTTTTCGTGGAATTTGTGTTAATGGGATATTTACATTTCCCTATAAGAATTTTATGTATATGTTTTATGCTCAACACAGAACGTCCCAAGGCCACCCCAGAGTTCTTTGTTTTGAATGTAGATAGCTGGATGTTTGAAACATTTGAGGTGCAAGCTTTATCAGTAAATGATTCTGACCACTGATGACACATCTACAGGCCAATGTGCTCGACAAATGTACATGCAGAGAAGCAAGCTGATGGAATAAATTGGCGTCATGCCGTCTCTATGGTTACATGAATGGTTAGCTGTCACGAGAACAAGCCAGCTTCCTCCCCAGGGTGAGCCTGAAAGCCATGGCTTAGATACAGTTGGGGTAGTATAGAAGTGAAGGTGTCGGAAAATATGAGAAGGAAAAAAAAGATAGAAATGACTAAATAGAATACAAAGAGAGAAAGATAAATAGAATAAAGAAAGAAAGAATGAAAGACAGGTCTGGTTACCCGGGAAGCCTTGTTGGGGGTGATCAATTGAAAAAGTTGAAAAATTTGGGTGATCAATGGATAAGTTACTTCCCTCACCTTTTGCTGGGCAGCAATCACTGAGAAGGGCTGGATTTTTCAAAAAGCAAGCATTTATGCCACCGGACATAAACTAAATGGCTGATTTTGCATTGACTTATATTGTGAATTGAACCTCCATTTGATACTTGCTATGGATGTCAATTTAAGAAACAAAACACACACGTGCACACGCAAAGAAAAACGATTTATCCAGACATCATCATCATCATCATCATCATCATCATCATCATCATCATCACGTCAGTCGTTGGACGTAGACCCTCCCCAGGATTCGCCACAATTCTCTACCATGGGAGCGAATTTGTGTAGTTCATCTCCCCATCTTATGTTCTGTCAGCTTCGGTTTTTCATGTGATATCTGGGGATCCATGTTGGGAGATGTGATGTCCATCGGTTGCCTTTCATTCTTGCAACAGGGCCTGCCAATTGACATTTGAGTTTAAAAAAATAGTTTCTATGATGCCATGGACTCCCGTTTTCTTCCTGATATACTGTGCTGTCTTGTGATCTCTCCATGTAAGGTTGAGCATGATTCTCTAAATAGTAAATTTCCAACTTTTTAACTCTCTTTTTATATCTATGTTATGCATAGAATAGAACGGCCCAAGGCCATCTCAGGGTTCTTTCATTTTTCTGGGAGCATGTCTTCATCAACTTATTATTATCGTCCTTATCCTGTGGTTTGGGCGTAAATAGCTTTGTATTTGAGACATTTGAGGTCAATGCCTTGAGAATAATCATAAAGAACTTGCTTTCGTAATTTGTCCAATGGTGGAGAGTTTAAGAGGGTCGTGGTTAATATCTATAGAAGAGGCGTGACGCATTCGTACATGGATAGCCAGCAACCCAGCCTCGTCAAATCACTTGAAAACTGAAGAAACCAACCTTGACAGTTATAGTCCGTGGTTTCTAATATTAACAGAAGTAAAGAACAACTGAATCATGATAACGTTATACAACCATTATTGTCAAAGTCAGAAAAAACTAAACACTTTCTTTAGAATTCACACATGTTATAATCACCTATGTGCAGATGTCTTCTGCCATGCCAAGGGACGTAGCTGACGTAGTAAAATACAGTTTGATTCATGTTTTGATGATGTAATAAAAACACTGAATTTAAAGATTTAAAAAGAGTAATGAAGAAAAATAAATGAAAATTAAACTCCGTTTATTGTCAACAGAGCACTATTCTCCAAGTGCACTGCAATGGACATTTCTATTATCCACGTATATGAAATGCAACATAAATCCTTATATTCCTTATATGCCGTCATTTTTGACGGCTCCGGTTTACAAGTGAATTATAATTACCATAATTTTTCTATTATAATTAGTATAACATTTTCATATCGTAAAGATATTTATAATAATAAATGCAAATTTATATCAATGAACTTGAAATGCTCCAATTTCATTAACATGAAAGGAACAGAAAAAAAAACATTATCAATTTAGATATTCTTTGTCTACTTCCCACGTTTAATTTGATCTAATAGCTGTTGTTTTATCACTAATTTTTGCTCAGACTGATTTCCCACCGGCAACGAGTAAATAGCGTTTGATCAGAAAATAAAGAATAGGCTTTAGGTTGGTTTCGGACCCACATCCCAAACAAGAAACATCGTTTAGCCCGACCTGCTCCACCTTTTAAGCTACTGAAACACAACTAGAAGACAAAAGGACGAATAAAATCCTTGAACACAACCTCCATTCCAATTAGCTGCCATGTTTGTTTACATTCTGATAGTTTCAGTAATTAATATATTTTTCTGATTTTTTTCAATTTTTACCCGGTGGAAAATGGAAAATGCAGAAAAAAGACGTTTAGCCTATTTCTCTATGATGCAAACAACGATATTTTGTTTGTAATAACTTGATATTTTTTATGCTGAGAGACTTGTAATGTGAGCTAGTGTCTAATTTACCCATTTTAAAAACCGGACAAGTCAGTTAGTTTCATGCAACGATTGGTAACAGTGCGAAGTATTGATAGCAATTCTATTTGAAGACATTCCAGGGGTAACAGTGCATGTTCCGATCGATGAGGAAGCTGATCGGTCTGGTGACGAAGGGGAAGTTGGAAAGGGGGAAAAACTACTGCAAGGAAAAAACATGAAAGAATTTATGAGGGTCGAGGTTGACAATGTGAAAGAATGAATGAAGAGTAAAGATGTTTATAGATAGTGAGGAAGAAGAAGAAAAAGAAGAAGAAGAAGAAGAAGAAGAAGAGGGAGGGACAGAAGAAAAAAGAAGATGAAAGGAAGAAGGAGAAGAAGAAAAACAAGTGGGAGAAGAAAAAGGAGAAAGGGAAAAAGAGGAGGGGTAGAAGGAGAAGAGGAGAGTCAGAGAAAGAAGAAGAAGAAGAAGAAGAAGAAGAAGAAGAAGAAGAAGAAGAAGAAGAAATGGAGGGATAGAAAAAGAAAAAGAAGATGAGAGAAAGAAAGAGAAGAAGAAAAACAAGTGGGAGAAGAAGAAGGAGAAGAAGAAAAACAAGTGGGAGAAGAAGAAGGAGAAGAAGAAAAAAAAGAAAAGAAGGATAAGAAGGTAAAAAAAGCAAATGGGAAGAAAAGGGAGGAGAAGTGGAAGAAGAAGAAAGAGAGAGAGAGAGAGAGGGCGGGAAATGAGGTTTAAAAGAAGAAAAAGGAAAATAATGAGACGGAGGGCGTTACTATCTGTTTATTCCTGATCAACCACAGTTTAATAAAATTGGTTAGTTGTACTTTGACGTGTTTTTGCCACGGTTGTCATGTTTATTTGAAAGAAAAAAAAAACTGCCTCCAAAATCAGTTCACAAAACTAAAATAATGTATACATGTTTACTTGGCCATTGTCTAAACCAATGACCACGCGAATCGATAAGTCTTTTAAGGCAGTCTGCTAGAAAATTTGACTTCAGTCGCAGACAGCAGTTAATTCATTCACTTCAAGTCGCTCGCAGCCAGGCCAGTCAGAGGGTTCTGAGCGTATGGGGAGAGGTGTTAAACTAGCGTCATTGAACGCAATGCAGAGATCTGTCTCTTCCGCAGGAGGATTAAGGGGTTCGTCACAAGAATCTCGTTACATAATCTCAAGCTGCTTACGGCTCCTAATGATAATAATTGTTGGTCACTCATCTAATCACTGACCCGGCTCGACGTTGCTTGATTTCGACGATCGTATGTGAAGCAGTGGAGTCTGGCGCGAGTTATCAGTAACGCATGCAGTAAGAGTTGGGGTCAAGACATTTAAATCAAGATGGCTGCCCTTTGGCAGATCTCCTCTCGATGTAAAGTGCTTTTTGTAATAACATGTTGAGCTGTTGTTTGCAGATGTTATCAAAGTGAAGGTTGTTTGGGTTTCAGCGGGACCAAACCTGTTCGTTTCTCACACTGCGGAGCCTCAGCCCCCACACAGCTCCTCTCCTGCACTTTTTTTCTTTTTTCGCATATCCACGGTCGTCAAAGAGAGCTTATTTACTTTTCGTAGACAGCTTGCTGTCTTGATCGCAAGAGGAAGATTCTGACGACTTGATTTTAAGCGCTGGATCAACCAAGTTGTGATCAAATCGTTCAATAAAACTTAAATCTTTTGTCAAATACGGAAGAAGCTGTTTATCATAATAACAGATAACGTTATACAACCATTATTGTTATCAAAGTCAGAAAATACTAAACATTTTCTTTAGAATTCACACATGTAATAATTACCAATGTGCAGATGTCTTCTGTTATGCTAAGGGACGCAGTTGACGTAGTAAAATACAATTTGATTCATGCTTTGATGATGTAATAAAATACTGAATTTAAAGATTAAGAAAAAGTAATGAAGAAAATAAATAGAAATAAAACTCTGTTTGTAGTCAACAGAACACTTTTCTTCAAGTGCACTGCAATGGATATTTCTGTTATTCACGTATATAAAATGCAATATAAATCCATATATTCCATATAAGCAATCATTTTTAACGGCACAGGTTTACAAGTGAATTATGATTACTATAATAGTTTATAAAAATTAGCGTAAAATTTTCATAATGTTGAGATATCATTAATAATGAATACAAAATCATATCAATGAACTTGAAATGCTCCGATTTCATATACTTTTATTAATGTTCATCATTATCATCATCAGTCTTTTAACGTCCGTCGTTGGACATAGACCTTACCCAGGATTCGCCATACTTCTCTATAGGAAAGAAAGGTGAAAAATTCTTTAATGTTACCAGTCGGTAATTGTCATCTAAAAAAACCTTGTCTCAAAGTAATCACAATAAGCGGTTCCCACTGCATTACAAGTTCAAGATATCTTGCAACCTTTTCAGTATCTGAAATAATTACGTATTCCCCACCTCCTGATACCAGTGATCGGAGTCCGAGCCCCAGGTAAAAACCAAGATTTTGAATGTTGATTTGTTAGGCGAGCAGATCCGCCCCTATTGGGAGATTGGTGTAGCAGTCTCTCCCCATTCCTTCATTTTGACTTGTGCCATGTTAAGCTTAGTAGATATCAAATCTAAGATGTCTTCTTGGCGTATCGGGAAGTGAGTGACGCCTCTACAGGTGCTTGTCGCTCCAAAGTCTATTTAGCATATCGCTAACCTCAAAGATCTAGCCATTAACAGAAAATTATGATAAGCGAACCAGAACAAGGATGGCTGATGCAGTAAGGACACTAAAAACAAGAATAAGATGTTCTCTCTCGTTCAGGGGCCTGGTTAAATTATTTCTTATTCTAGGTTCAGAAATTAAAAGAATTTTTCTCGTATGCGCTTGGGATCCTTATTCCCTACTGTATCTCCCTACTGTATAAGTTCAGTGCATTCTATGATGTCTCTTACAGATATTCTTTGGAAGTTCCGGTGTTAAAATAGACCTGAATCACGTATCACGTTAGGATTTGAACATACAACCGCCCCGGATGAAAAAGTGTGATTTGACTGGGCACCGAATATCTGTCCACAAGCAATATCCCGTTTATTGCGTTTACCGAGGAAGGCAAGGATATTCTTTGATGCCGCAGTATCAGAATAAGGGGAATGTCAACTTTTCAAAAAAATCGTTGTGTCGAATTTCATATCTCCTGATATATAGGACAACATATAGAGAAAGCCGTTTATTATAATCACGAATGAAATTATTAAATGGTGGTCATTGTTATCAAAGACAGTGGGTCCGAAATATTTTATTCAAAATGAATTAAACATTTATCAAAATTCAATAAATTTCATGTTAACTCATTGAAATACGATATGGTTTATAACGATGAATTCGTAGTTCTGAATGTTGATTTTTTGCACATTAGCCAGTTGTTGTAATCTAAAGACAGTGGACCCTCGTGAGATCGAGTTAAGCAACGTCCAGGCTGATCAGTACCTAGATGGATGACTATCTGAGAATAATTGGTGCCGTAAGTAGCTGAAGATGAAGCAGATAGCCTTCCGTGGTGATCGCGTTTATCCTTATGAGGAGCTGACTGATCTCTGCTATAACGCAAGCCGGAAGAATCCCCCCCACCTTCCGTGCACCCCCTTCCCTGAACCCTCCTGACTGGCCTGGCTGCGAGTGACAAGAAATGAAATGAAATAGATGACCCAGTGGATGACGTGCAGAACAGAGCAGGCCAATGAAGTACAGATCAATAACTCAACTGAACGTATGGCAGCCATCAGCCGAGAGATCGGATACGTTGCCAGGGTAACGTGCGATGCAAACAAATACAAAGATAAAGAAAAGAGGAAAAAGAGAGAGAGAGAGAAAGAGAAAAGAAGAAAATAGGAGAAAATAAGAAAAAAGAGGTGAAGGAAGGGAGGAAAAAAAAAGAAAAATCAAAGGGAAACAAGACAGGGAGAAGAAAAGCCAAGCAGAAAAAAAGAAAAAAAAAGAAAAGAAAAAAAGAAAGAAAGACAGGAAGAGAGAAAGAAAAAAAGAGAGTATTATGAAAGAGAAAAAAAGGAAACTAAAAAAAAAGAAAAAGTAAAGAAAAACAAGAGAGAGAGAAGAAAAGCCAAGCAGAAAAAAGGAAAAAAAGGAAAGAAAAGAAATAAAAAAAAAGAAAGGGAAAAAAAAGAAAGAAAGAAAGAAAGAAAGAAAAGAAAGAAAGAAGAGAACATTTTTAAAAAGAGAAAGAAAAGGAAATAAAAGAAAGAAAACTTAGAGAAAAACAAGAGAGGGAGAAGAAATGCCGAGCAGAAAAAAAAGAAAAAAAATGAAAGGAAAAAAAAAATAGAAAAAAGAGAAAAGAAAGAAATAGTTACAATAAAAGTTACCAACTGAAGCTACATCGAACAGATGTAATAGAGGTTGGTATTTAAGGTGTGAATATCTTGAAATTTTTTTTCATTGTCTCTTTTGCTAAAGATTTCCAGTATGCAAGGGATCTTGATGTTATAAATCTGTCATTGATACAAGGATGGTGATGGTTATAGTATTTGTAACTGTGACCTCTTTTCATTCCTCTTAGTGTTTTGTAGTATGGGTCTACTCTGCTTGCATACCTTACAGGGAGTATATGTGTCCCTTTCTACCAAATGTGCATCAGGTCTCTTCCTAACCTTCTCTATCGTGGAGTGGGAAGCTGTAGTATTTCGAGTCTATCTTCATATGGTAGGTCTTTAGTTATTGTTGTATAGGTTTGGTAGCTCTTATCTGTATCCTATACAGCATTTCTTGGTACGTAAAGACCAGATATTGCTTGCATGTGGTCTGGCTAGGGTTTTGAAGAGCAATTTGTTTATAGCATTGTCCATGTGTTTAAATGTGCTCCGGATTATACCAAACATCTGATTTGCTTTATTGAATTTTTTTTCCTTCAATAAAAGAAAAGAACGGAAGAAAAAAGAAAGGGGAAAAAGGAAGAAAAGGAAAAATAAAAATAAAAAAGGAAAAAGGAAGAAAATAAAGTAAAAGAGAAGTCGAACGGGAAGAAGGCAAGAAAAAGAAGTATATAATCACACACACAAACACGCACACACGAACACACACAGATATATATATACACACACACATATATATATCTATATATATCTATATATATGTGTGTGTGTGTGTGTATGTGTGTGTGTATAAAGATTTTTCAATGATTTAGTGATTAGAAAAAAACTGATTATTTTATGTATTTGTTTCCGATTAAGCGTTTCGTTGAGTGGTGGCGTCTTCTGATCTGTTTTAAATTATAATTTTCAAACTTGTGATATCCATCGTTTTCATAGTGACCAGAGAACGTCGTCACGTTCCGGTGGCGTCATTCGGTGATATTTCAAATCCTTTGGCCTTGATTATTTGGAATTCAGGTCCGTGCCCGCTTCTTTTCTTTTTTTTTTTATTGTCGTTGGTATTTCATTTTGTTTGAATATAATCTTTGCCAATATTGAAAACATATGGATATTTTCGGGACGCAGTGACGCTGTGCGGTCACTGTGATATCACAAGTTTGGAAAAAATATCTTTGAAACCGATTTGGAGACGCTACTAGTCAGCTAAACGCGCTATCGGAGATAGATATATGAGATTAATTAGTTTTTCGAAATTATCAAATCATTAAATTATACATAGTCAGAATTATCATTCCTCTAATAAAGAAATACATGCATACACACACACTCACACACACACACACACACACACATACACACACACACAAACATGTATTAAGAAATGGATATATGTGATCCGATAGAATGAATTATAAATTGCATTATATTATATAGAAACTTATCTGAAAATGAGAATTTGGGTTGAAAGTAGATGTTTGGGCCTTTCCATTACCGACGGCTGTTTAGCTTAATGGTAAGAGCATCGATATGTTGAAGCAGCTACCCTATCGGTGGCAGATTTAAATCTTACAGCAGTCCCATTTTCTATAATCGTTTATTCTATTTACGTTGTCTAAATTGAGTGATATATTAACCGTGAAATGACAGGATATCATTTCAAATTAGTTTCTATATGATATAACGCAGTTTATGATATACATATATATTTTTTGAGATGTTAACAGCTTATAAACACTAAACACTTTAAAAATCTTTTCAAAACTTGTTTGTATCCCATCAATTACTCATTTCCCAATATCTGTTTATATAATTTATATAATTTTCTTCAGTATTTTTATCATGTTTATCATATACTTTGCTATCACGGTACCATGTGTAAATTTCCTCGGGATGGTATCATCAGTTTTTTAACGTGTAACCGTTTCGACGATTTTAAAAACAGAGCAGCTATATTAACATGAAATCCCAGTAGTATTGATCAAACAGCACCTTCTTTCAGCAATGATTTAATTCGTAGCTTATGTCATACATATAGTTTGTCATATTTATAGGGTATTATCATAATGTATTGAAAATAGATGTTATTTTAAACTACACATCATTTAATCTTTGGGCACAGGGCTTACTTACGTAAATTACCCAAACGACGCATTTAACGTTGAGAGATCAGTTAGTATTCCAACAGACGTGACTCGTTTTTCGTGCCACTTCAATTGAGTGTTCAACCATGTGAATATTGAATCCACTGTGTCGATTTTAATCTCAGATAGCATGCAAATCACCATGGCATCATCTTTAAGAATACTAATTGTCCAGAAAAACCTCCCCGAGTTGATTTTGTCTGTATATATGCTCATTTTCAATGAGAACTGACCGGAACTCCCATCCTGGTGATGTGCATCTATCCAGAGCCTTCATGCTGGTGGCTGGTTAGAATCTAAAATAAATTCTATCTGCCGAACAAACCCAAGTGTTAACTGTATGATATTATCTATCTATTTTTACATTTATCCACATATCTCCATAAGATGCTCCTCGTTCGGTCGATCGGCTAGTCTCTCAGTCGGCCCCACTCAAGTCAAGCAACAGAAATAGTAAGGAAAGAAAGGGTGTGATGTCATTAAAAGGTTTAAAAGGTATGTAGTTATTAAAGTAACAGTTATCCCGATCAGTTATTTTTTTATCAGTTGCTCATGATATCATTATACAATGTCCAAGGTCTGCATTTTTATATTTGAAAAAAGGACCCCCACCCTGAAAAAGTCAAAAACCGGCGGAAAACTCCCGAAATAGCAATTTACGATTTTAGTGAAATAATACTTTTGGAATATTGGTATATCACAGTATTCTACAAGTATGAGAATCAATTGACAAAAAAAGGATACTTGCTCCTCTTCCAACTCTTCTTCTTCATGTCACAACTATCACGGTATCTTTCAACTTGAGTTTCTTGTCTTTTTGTCCACTCATTTCACTTTTATTCTACTAATCTTACTAATCAGCTAAAATATCTCTCGTATTTTATGTTATTCTAAAATATTGACTATTACGATATTACCAGATTACACCCGTCAGAGATGACGGGCTTATTTATGTACGGATCGGCACAAAGGAGCCTAAAGCTATTTTATTAGGTAATTTATTTTTCATAATTCATTAATCCTAATTTCAACTTTAAAAAAAAAAAATCCCAATTCATCGGTTTTTATGTGTGATGATCAGACATGAAGTCTTGAAAGTTTCCATGACGTAATTTTTTATCGTAATATCATAATAGGAAGATAAATCAACGAATGAGATCATTCAATTTGAGCGCAAACAAACAAATAATTAAATAAACAGGAAAAATGCATACAAACTCATTATAGGGTTAGATGTCTTGAGATAACCAGGGATATATTACTTGTAAATAAATTGCAAGGATCAAGACAGGATGGTTTATCTTCTTTTTCTCACCAAGTCGACTGCCAAGCTGGAGTGGTTTCTCTCTGATGGATCGTTATATAGATAAACTAACTGAATTAGTTAATAATAAGTAAACAAGCGATTATCACTTTATGATTACATCCGCTTTCTTGGAGTTTTGCAAGCAAGGTTTTTTCCTTGATTTTTTGACAGTTACTAAGTACTGAAGACATAATCATTTTCTCATTAAATCCATATGAAACAGTTTTTGGAAACTATTACCAAAACAATCACCATAGGTTTCTCTCAGTTTTTGAGCCAGTCTGACCATGCATGTATCACGGGAACTGGCAGCACTAATGCGGCTTCAAGGCTGAATATTCAAACATTAACTCCCTTGCGTCTAGAAAAATACATTTGAATTTATTTTTCATCCGACCCCCGAAACGATTTTATCAGAAAAGTTATCGTAAACTTTCGAAACGACACAATCCCTGAAATGTTATGCGAAGTCATAAAATGACAAAGAAAATACTTCTATGAATGAATTTGTACAAATAAAAGATTTTATCAAAAATAATATTGTAAACTTCTGCTTCAAAATGATAATGATTGTAAAAGCTTCGAAATAACAATAGTTGGTGAATATATTTGCATATGATTATAAAAAGAGACGAAAGCGAATTTGTTATTAGTTCTGCAGTTTTATGGCTTTCTGATAAAATCATGATTGGGAACTGCATTTCTCCATGAGAAAATAAAATATTATTGTCATAAAAAATGTTTTAAGAAACATCTTCATACAATGTTTTTCTGCTGATCTTCTAAATTATGGATATGTCGCGTATTTTCTTTTACAAATATAACTGATAATTCTTTGAATTAGATTCCAAGGTTTTATTTAGTTTTATTTCCTTCCATATCATAATTTACACGAACAGCTGTCATCGGAAAGAAATGAATGAAATATGAATGAAATATGCATGGTGTGTGTGTGTGTGCGTGCGTATGCGTTTTAAGGAACACCTGATTATTGGTATGAAATAATAAATACTGGGGCTAATAAGAAATTCAAAGTAATAACTAAAATAAGCCAGATGTATAACCAAGCTAATTGAAAATTCTGAATAGCTTTGTTGATTCTTCAAAGATTAATCGGGTAAACGATATAATCTTGAAATTCATTGTTAGTTGAAGCACTGTCAATAATTATCAATTTTTGATTAGCATTTCTTTCATCTTGATTTTAGTTGCTTTCTATCACAACTACCCAGATTATCCTTCTACGGTGGTTAGTAAATAGCACAGTTCGGAAACAAAGAATTAGCAATTCTTTCTCCCCGAGAAACCTATCAGTACAACAGCTGCTCCACATCGTGAGCGATAAAAGCCAGCAGTAAGAGCGGCTCAAATTTAATCACATAGTTTCAAACTTAATTTTGCCCGAACGCTCGATAGTAACAGTAGAACCGAGCCATAGCGAGGATCTTTACGACTAGTGGTTTGTTTTCCTTTTTACTATACTGATCAAAGAAATGATGAGCGTTACGAGAAATGATGAGATTTTTGGCCAGTGGAAAGTCTTCATAGCTCTGCACAGACTGAAAATCGACAGCTCCGCACAGAATGGAAATATTAATTACAATCTTCATTAAATCTTGTGAATGGTGACGATATCGATCTATCGAAGCAGCATTTTTTCATTTATGCTATGAAAACAACGTACAAAATTGGTCTATTCAACTTTTTTTCTTTGTTTTCAGACATCATATATATATATATATATATATATATATATATATATTTAACAGGGTTATGGTAAAACAGCTGACGAATCCCATGATAATGAATCAAATTACAAGTATTGATTAAACTAAATCACGTTCAACAAGAAACTGAAATTGTAAAATAAACATTTATAAGAAAACACATTGAAATTACACGGATCAGATTAAAAGTAACTTGCGTGGCATACGGCCGAGGATACTTTGGTAATATATATATGTATATATATATATATATATATATATATATATATATATATATATATATATATATATATGTGTGTGTGTGTGTGTGTGACTAAAAAATTGCCACTTTTCAGTATCACAAAATGAAAAAAAAAATTAAGTTACAATATATACATGTCTTGGCTCCCTAGGCTAAGCCTATATTTCATATTAATATTACCATCTTGAATCTTATTGTTAGACGAATCATTGTCAGTTATGAATTTTAGCTCTGATATTTCTTTCAACTTAATTTCAGTTGTTTTTCATCGTAGCTGCTCAGACTTCAGTCTACGACTGGATCGGCAATTATTCTTATCATTAACTTCCACCTTGTCTACTTAAAACTTTGAAACCATAAAATTTTTCCATGATCAAATCTGTGGTGATCCATGACTAGAGATATCAACTATAAGTTTATGCATTATTTCCTGGAGATCTCTCTTCAAGGCAGTACCTCACCATTGCGCTAAAGTGTTCAGTCAGAGTTATTATTTGATGCATGCGTCGATATGCCGATGTAAATGGGCAAATTTTGCAATTATTGATGAAAAACAATGCACAGGTATTCCGCGCTGAAAAAGACTGTCTGCTGCATTACAACTTTGTTGAAGGATGTCTAAATACCCATAACAATTTTCCTGGTTGCAGGACTCGAACTCCAACGTTAACTCCAGTGAGCCAACAATAAATTTAGGACCATCGTAAAACAAGGGGAAAAAAGCTCCAGTACAGGCATTGCCCGATTTCGTTTTACTATTCAACTTATACGGAAAAGAAAAAGCCTGAAGTGAAAATACCATTCAATGCTTGTCTCGTTATAGATGCTGCGCGAACTCCCATCCATTCTCTTGAACATCTCAGTCTCCTGTAGTTTCCACACCGAACCTCCAACGACCATCACCATTTTTCCAGTTTGGGAACATTCAAAATGTTTCCCCATATAAATCATCAATGATTGTAACTTTGGTTTACACCAGTTCGACTTATGTAAAGTTTTTAATCGGAAAGCTCTACTTCTGGATAACGGGAGAAACCTGGGCTTCAATAAAGGTGCTTTCTTCATTCATCTGTCCGTTGCCAGGTTGCTAAGCACCACTAATTTCTCTCGAGTTACACAAAGTACCCCTGAATCATTCATATTGCAACGAAATCAAAAATAAAAGCTGAACCGTTGAAGGGATATATCGATATTGTTTTGTAGAGCTACACTGAAAGTGTCACTGGGCCAGTAATCAAGTGCTGACCCTCAGTTGATTCAATCTATCTCCTAATCACACCAAAGACTTTGAAAATGGTATTCAATACCTCTCTGCTAAGCACCCAGCACAAAGACTAGGTGTGAGAAATATCTGCGTTAGGCTAAGGTGTTACAATCAAGATCACGTTGGATTCGCCAGGTCTTGTAAGATCAGCAAAGTTATGGAACGCCAAGTCTGGTCAGCACCTAGATGAGCGATCGCTTGGGAATACCAAGTACCGTAGGCAGAACGAAGCTTCAACTGGCCGGGCAAGCCGGGAGTGAGTTTTACTGACAATTATACGAGTACACCTAACCCAGCAACACGCTTGATGAGTTTATAAGCGTAGATTGGTGATGCATGACTAACTGCACTTGCCGACTCAGAAACTCCACGTTAGCTCTCTAAGAGATTATTTAAAGCTCAAAATGTGGATTGAACCCAAATATTTCGTAAAGAGCAAGAACAGCTGCAACAATTTTGCGAAATCAGCGGCAAGAACCAATTTTAGTTATTTCTGTGCTAAATGCATAGATTTTATATCCATGGTAAAGCGGACGAAATCTCCGCTTGTAAACAAGGATTTCAGCAATAACAATTAATATACATCATATATATCCGTACAGTTCTGCGTAGGGCAGGGGTAAAAATGCCAGCCTCTGGGTCTGAAGCGAAGATTTCGATCCTACCTCGTGGTACTGGATGGGATAATGGATTGTCTATAGCCACACTGACGAATTGTAATACAACGAAACAGCTAACTGTGAATTACTCAATTATACATATATATATATATATATATATATATATATATATATATATATAAAAGTACATGTTCTTATGTAAGTGCATTCTAGCATTTCAGATGAAATCTGACAAATTATGTATGCTTTAGGCAAGCATCTATAATTTGCCAGATTTTTCGTATTTAGAGATATTGTATATATTTATATTTTCATCGTAAAGCATTTAGTAAAAGAAAAATATTTTCATGATTCATATATAACATGCTGGAAGTTTATCAAACAAAAAATATGCTCCAAAAGGAAAGATTGGGTTGAAAATTGATCTTTTAAGGGAGTTAAGATAGATAACCCAATTGATAAAATTGATCTGTTAAGGGCTTTAGACAGGCAAACCTCTTCACATTACCCATTTCTCTCCATTTGATCTTGGTCTGTTAGAAGCGAAGCTTAGTGAATGTCAATAATTTCTTATACAGCTTAACGCAAAAACGTTTCTTTGGAAATAAGGAAACAGGATTACCTTGATAATATTCTTGATATCCTGGAGAATAGGTAATCCAGAAGATCTTTGTAATCTTATTCCCATTCCTGGATTTTGAGTTTTTCGTTTTTTTTTTTTTTATTGGATGTAAGCGTTTCTTTTTATGTGTTGGTAAATAGTTTATACATAGTGTAAGGTATTACATACATAAGAAAGCATGGAAAGTTAATGCTCAAAAGAATCAATGTATTGCTTGTTGTTTGGATGTATATATATGTGTTTGTGTATTTGTGATCGAGTGTTTATGTGTGTGAGTGCTCGTTAGTTGTTGATGTGTGTGAGCTGCGCGTTTAACTGGTATGTAACCATGGTTAGGTTGTTATTAAAAGTGAATTGATGTCGAAAAAAAGCTAAGTTTAATCCGACTCATGGCCATAATTGAGAGGCTCTAAGGAATGATTATACTTATCACATAGAGCAAATGGTCTGCTGGATTAACACACAGTAAGGTATCTGACGTTGCATCTAGATATATTTGTACTTCTCAGATATGATGGATTTTACCAGCTTTCGAGTAAACTGATACCAAGGCGGATGAATACTTAACCGTGGTATACAGGAAACTTCCTGTTTCTTTATGATACATTTAAGTAAATAGATTAAGTTTCGGAACTTCTTTTAGCAGTAGAATTTTTGGTCTGTGGAATAGTTCACCAGAATGAGTGGTACTCACACCTGATGTAGAAAATCATCGAAGAAATTTTGATATTTATTACATCACTGCAATGTTCAAGGTTTTTAATATTGCGTTGTCTGTATTATGAAAATTCGATTCGTTATGAAATGTATTGTAGATGAATTTTTTTATACTTTTTTCTGCTCTGAATAAATGTATTCTCTTATCTATCTATCAGGATAACTACTGGGTATTTTTTAAAGTTTGCAATTTTGTATGGACACTGCATGAGTGTCCGAGTGTTTTCCTTGTTTGTAAACGCTGTGGATGTAAAAAAAAGTACAAAAAATTGAAGCTTTAAAAAAGCATTAGCAATCCCATGTTCGATTAGACATCTTCAAATTAATTTTTCGATCTAAAATACAGCATACATGTAATCAACTCACCAGACACAGACAGAAACGAAATTCTATCCATAGATTCCTGTTAAAGTCCTTTCCGTCGGACTACTAGCAGGGGAGTTAGAGGAACATTGAGGTAAAAAAAATGTGACGTTTGTGTCTTTGAACAGTAGATGAATGAAGAGGAAGATATCTTCAAAACGTCACGAAATTGTTTAGAGCCTCGACATTTGCAAATATCCAGAGACTGTCGTCATTTTTGCAATTTTTTCTCTCTCTCTCCAGAATTCTCTTCCCAAACTTGAGTCATCAGGTTCGTTTCCCCAATATGAGTCCAGGTGACTATACTTCGGGTGAAATGCCAAAAATCAGAGAATCCTTTGTAGAAATCCTATACCTACATAAACTAACGGATTAGACTATTGCTTCTAAAGGACGCGCGTCTTGGAATCTCAATCTGGGTTTCGGAAGACGCACACAACGCTAAAACGTCATGAGCGCATGCGCACCTAACACGCACGTGCCGGTGTCTTCGTCGAAATTTACAGAATTCTTTCAAACGTGGTATTTATTCTCTACTTTATTTCAGCATTCTACACGAGGGAAATTTTTAATGTGTCGTATTCTTCGTGTATCAATATGATCTTAAATCCTTTTCTTAGATATTCACCGTCAAATGTGAGCGTAAAAGTGCTCTGCACAGTACCAAGGAGGTAAGCTTGGTAAGTGACATTTGCATATAGATAGGGCGGGGTTATTTTCGATCGCGACGCAGTTTAATTTCATGCAATAATCTCACGACTAACTGGCATATATCATGTACAAATACATAGCAACCACATCTTGCATAAATAGAAAACCTAATATGACAAGTCTTGTTCGTCACTCAATAGGAACCGTTACGTTCCCTATCTCCTTTGGGGTGATCAATTAAGATTTTGAAAGAGGTGTGATCAATGAATAAGTAACTTCTTTGGCCTTTTGTTGGATTAATAAAAAGTCTGAATTTTCAACAAAATTACAGTGAATGCATCCTGACACAATCTTGGGACCAATTTAGCAAAATCTTACATTGGAAATTGCCCCCCCTACTGAAAACCTATTTGGGGGATGAATTCTGAAGAAACAATAAAAAACAACATTTTTTCTGGTGGTTATTCAGGAGTATATGTTGGAATTTTCAACCTTCTAGCCCAATTTATGTGGCCTGTACGCATGATAATACATTCGTACATAGCCAATCAGACCAGCTTAAAACTGAAGAAACCTATGTTGACGGCCTTGGAGATAGATTTAGTCTAATTTTCCTAATGCATAATTCTCTTAACACCTATGATAGATACATGCATAAATACACGAAATGTTCACGTGTGTATTTTGTTGGAGTCTTATTGAATTCTGACGTGTAAGATGACATAAGCAAAAACTCTTTATAAACATAGCAAAAGCACAGGAGAAATTTGCAATTAAGCTTACTTATTCAGTGTGTTCGGAGGACTTGATTGTTGCTTGTTATCCTAATCCAACCCAGGTTATATGAGGCGGTAGGGTCAAGGCAGTTTCCCGTCCTTAAACCTGCCAGCTTCGTTAGGGCTGAGGAGCCAGCTTTGCATTTTATTAGATGCATTCATACTTCAAGTCTTAATTATTTCATTGTCCCCAATAGTTTTTCCTCACGTGTTATTCATTCATTAGTTTATTTATTGTGAAGCTGCAGCCCAGTTAGAATGACCTTGAGACCCAGTTATTGGTCAACAACCGTACTATGTGGTAACGAGCGATCAAAGGAAATATGGAATGAGTCTACATGGTTAGTTTTGATATCATTTTTCATTACAATTTATTTATTTTGCTAGATTAAGTATTATATATCATTATCATTAATTTTGCTGCTATCTAGCTTCAACTTTATTGTGGTTTTTTATCGCAGCTAAACTTTGTCTGGGTACTCTTCACTAGTGGGTGATTAAATAAAAAATAATTGTGTCGATGGTTTGCAACCATTGGCTCCCGTAACTCAAGCTGCTGAGCAGCCATCATGGTAAATACCGGAGATAAATGCGATGCGAGTTCCAGCCTCGACAAAAGCTTATTCTTTATTTCAGTGGTTGTCTGACATTCATGCAACACGGCCCACTCATTGCTATTTGAGTTTTCCGATTGATTCTACGGCATCCCTGACTTCCGTTTCTTCTTTTTTTTTCTCTTGTAAATTGTACTCAATTGTGAGCCCTCAATCATCACGAATCATCACCATTTAGGGTCTGGGAACGCTCAAAAATATTTCTGAGGCGACTCAATGATGATTTCTTCTTTGCTGTGTGCCATTCCCGCATGAAGAACGGGAATGGAAGGAGATTCGCCTTAGACTTGAAAATCAGAGGTTTCAAGTCGTTACGATAATAGCTGCAAGAGAACTTTTTGAGCAGTTCATATCTACACGTTGTACCCCCACACAAAGCCGAACTTGTGTCACATCTTTTCCTCGTTGGGGTTAGGACAAGACGGAATGTTCGATAAAGTTGGCCAGATACAGATGTTAATAAAGCCGTATCGTGCATATTAAATATATAGGAAGGTTGAATGAAAAGACCAGTTGAGAAAGCACAGGGCCTCCGAGAGGAATTCTATGAGACGGAGCGAAATTGTCCCTCAACCTACAGCATGAACACCCTCATCCTTTAGCCATCTTGTTTCCAATCAGCTATAACTCTTTAAGCGCTCAGTACCATATCTGTAAACGAGAGGGACAATCTATATTATTGATTGGACGTATTATAGGTTTCGATACAAGGCCCAACACAGGCACCAGTGGGATACACAAGCTGCACCCTCTCCTTCCCCTGGGAACCAGGAGAAAGAAGACTGTATTTGGAAAACAGTATGCACAACTGGGTTATAGAAGAAGAAGAAGAAGAAGAAGAAGAAGAAGAAGAAGAAGAAGAAGAAGAAGAATAAGAAGAAGAAGAAGAAGAAGAAGAAGAAGAAGAAGAAGAAGAAGAAGAAGAAGAAGAAGATAAAAGAAGCGACTAGCAAGAAAAAGGTAAAAAAGAAAAAATACATACGATAGAAAAAGAGGAAGAGAAAGGGAGAGAGAGAGAGGGGGAGAGAGAGAGAGGGAGAGAGAGAAGTGAGGGAGGGAGGGATGTCGGTTATGTCATCATGCCTTTACACAAGTGTCTTTGAAAAATTTTCTGGGACAATAAATAAGAGAAAAGGTCATTTGAGTTGACCGAGAGTCCGACGGCAAAAGACATCTGAATTGTTCCAGTCATCACGCGAGGCAAAATGCGTCGTTATTTGGATTTCAAAGAGCACGTTTGGCGATCAACACGTGTGACGCACTTGCAGCAGAAACATAAAAATAGACGTACAGTGTCAACATCTTGTGCCTTGGATTCATCCTAACAAGAAAACAGTCATGGACACTCGCACGTACATACATGTCTTTTTTTGACATATATATATATATATATATATATATATATATATATATATATATATATATATATATATATATTCAGGGCTGATCTGTCTATTGAGCGAATTTAGGCTGTCGAATAGGGTTCAAAGGTTCGATTGGGGCACTCCAAACTGGGAACATAGTGGTCAGATCACAACCAGCTGGCGTGGGTTCAAAGTCTCGGGCCAGGGACGGATCAAAACCTAGTGCCGACCGTCTTTTTAGTTGTGCTAGCATCTTTATCATTTATTGTCGTCACTGACTGACATACTGAAATCTTAGTTACGTTCCTTGTTCATTGATGCCAGTATGCATGTCGTCGTGTTACATCCCTTGCTCAGTGTTGTGAATTTACATTTAAAAAAAATCTAAATCTTGATTTAGGTCGCCTTTATATGTTAGAAATTGCTATTTCGATGATGTTTGATAAAAAAAATTATTATCTTTGATGAATTACGTGAAAAATTATTGCAATCAGCCCACTAAAATAAACATTCAGGCAAGTGTTGTCGTTTGGAATGCTAGATTTCTAGAAAACGTTTTTTGATAGAATTAAATTGATAAACGAATCGAAACAACTATTTTTCTATTGTGTTACAGTCTTATTCAAAATTGATCAAGGTTATTGGAAAAGGTTAAATGAAAATTACTGTTTGGAAGAGTTGCCAAAGTAGTTAGTTAGATGGCCTCAAACTAAACCATTGGAAGGAATGCAATCATAGGCAAGTAACTCTAAGTTTATGTTTGCTCAAATACTTTATAAATTTATTTTATTGGGTCTGCTAAAAAGTTCGTTCAGTTTATTGGGTAACGATAAAAGAAACTTGTTGTACGTATCTATAGTAAAAACATTTCCTTTCATACAGCTGGCCGCCAAAGATAGTTACATGAAATGATTGAAATTTAAGAGGAATTATTCGTTGCATTTTGCCGACAGCGTCGTTGGAAGCAAAACATGAAAATACTAAGGGTGGCTCGAGAGGCGTCAGTTTCTATCGAAATGACAGCAGGAAGAGACGATCAAGTTGTCTTATCTAGAGGAGAACATCTGCACGAAAACATCGCTAAACGACTATCTAATTACACTCACACACACACGCATACACACATGGACACAGCGTGCGCACATACACGCTCATACGTACATACATATAAATATATATAATGGACGGTTTATGTCCGACAGAATGTGATAATCATAAAGACATTTTGTGGAGGAACCATATCTAGTCCGGCACCGGTGTTAACCAAGTAACGAATCAAACATTTACTTTATCATCTATTATTTCTACCATGATTCATCTTCATTTGTTTATGTCGATTATGATTATTCGTTTTGCAACTTGGTTAATACCGGTGCCGGACTAAATATAGTTCATACTCAAAATGTCTTTATAATTTTCAACCTCATATATATATATATATATATATATATATGGGGACAGAGAGAGTTCAGAAAGTACTGGCTCCGCGACGCTCACGATAGAGAAGTGTGGCGAATCCTGGGGAAAGTCTATGTCCAACGACGGACGTTGAAAGACTGATGATGATGATGATATGTATATATGTGAGGGGTACCCATTGAGCTTTGCAGTAGCTTTGTACTTGAGATCATTCAGGTATTTGAAAAAAAATACTAAGGGAGACTACTCTATAATAAGCATTTTATAGTTTTCTTCCATGACTAATATTACATACAAAAATATAGCGTGGTGTATTATATAAGTATATATGATGGGGGGGGGGAGACAAAGACAGAGAGACAGAGAGGCAGAGAGAAAGAGAGAGAGGGGCAGAGAGAGAGAGGGGCAGAGAGAGAGAGGGACAGAGAGAGAGAGAGAGAGAGAGAAGGAGAGAGAGAGGGAGAGAGAGAGAATGGGAAGAACGAGAGGATTTCATTCTTCATTCTGGGTCAGTATTTTTTATCTTCAAAAATATTACTGTTCTCATTAAATTTTTAGATGCCGATTGCTAATATTCAATAAATGTAGAGCGAATGGTATAAAGTTACGAATCAATAACCATTGAGTTAAATGGAAAGAATTTTTGAGCGTTCTCAGACCCCCAAATGGTGATAATAGTAAATCAGGCTGAGTCATCGGAGGTTTGAGTAGTACGAAGTACACGACATTGGAGTGCTGAAGGGATTGGGGGAGATATACGCTGCCTCGGAAACTTTAGAAAAGTTAGGGTATACTTTGATACTTCGCAACGTTTTGGCCGATCTCTGCTCCAGTCTTCTCAAAATATCTTTTGTTGATCAAGTAAGTAGTACTGTCACGCTGACAACGGCTTCAGCCGTCCCTGTTCAGGCTTTACATGTCAAATTACTCCTCACTAGGTCCGTTTGCCATTGGAGAGTTAGTCTCCGAAGCGATGGGTACCCGAAGTACTGTAACTCACATCACTGTGCACTTTTAATCCAAGGCTGAAAAAGGGGGTAGATTTACACTTTTTTCAGGGTCTTTAGGGCGAAGTCAAGAAACCCCAATAAGCCTTAAAATGAGGGTCAACAATCAATGCATACCCCCGATAGTCACCAACGGAACTGGAATGTGGAACTTCACCAAAAGAATGACTTGTAAGCTAAGATCTATGCAATGTGCTAAAAGGAATAATCATGCTCAACGTCACACGGGGAGATAACAAGATACAAGCATAATATATAAGATAACAAAACAAGAGTCAGAGAAGAGATAAGATTCATTAGAAAATATCATGCGACAATGGGCAGGCGATTAAGCAAGAATGTGAGACAACTGCTGAGCCTCTCTATTCACAACGTAGATCCCCAGAGATCATGTGCAAAATTGTAGCCGGCAAAGAATAAAACGGCGTGACGATTCAGACAGGACTGGGAAATATTAGCTTACAACGCCCCGTCCCTGCTCCGGCCGAGAAGTCAAGCAAATCTCTGGGAAAGTCGGTGTACAATGACGAATGCTAAAAGACTGGTGATGATTAACACAAACTGTCCCATCTGTCCATTCTGGACGCCGTTACTCGCTCGGGCAGCCCACAATCTCTGTTCTTGAAATTATTTAGGTATCAAAATGAGGATACGTAACTAAGGGATACTACTCTACTATTACAATTCAATAGTTATCTCCCATGACCAATATTACAGACAAAAATATAACGTGGCGTATTATGTAAGTACATACATACAGAGAGAGAAAGAGAGAGAGAGAGAGAGAGAGAGAGAGAGAGAGAGAGAGAAGGGGAGGAAGAAGGGATTTTATTTTTAATTCCAAAATATTGTAGATCTTCTGAGATTTTTTTATACGTGTTGTTGATATTCGATAAAGATATACCATAACCACGAAACAAGTTTGCTAAAAGCAGGAATAGCACATGGAGACATCACAAGACAGCATTGTATATTGAATCAGAGATATCATTAAATCCATTGGAAAACTAAAATGGCAATTGGTCAGTCGTATACTGATAATGTTCGACAACCACTGGGTCTCCACGACTTACGTGGATCCCCAGAGATCATTAGCGAATTTGAGGCCGGCCAGGATAAAGATGGCTTTAGAAAATATTGGCTTCACGACGCCCTCGATCGAGAGGTCTGGCGAATCTTTGGGAACATCGTTGATCAACTATGGTTTACATGAACTGTCAAACCAGTCCATTCCCGAAAACGTTACTCTCACGGCAACACCATAACCTCCTTGTTGGTCAGTCTTGCTTACATAATCCGCTCCGTGGTCAACGCCATGTTGTTTTGTTAACCTCTTGCCGATTTGCACAGTCGGCTGTTGATCAGTACGACTGATATCGTACGATCTCTGGTCAACGCCATGTTGAACTGGAGTCTCTATGCTGATTTGTAAGGTCAGTTCAGGATCAGTTCCACTGATATAATCTGATATATAGTCAATGCTTTGTTACCCTGGAGCCTTTCTCTTGATTCATATCGCGTTGGTATCGCGAGCTTTACTCGAGGTCTGCCGGGGAGGGTGGGCTCAAGATGGTTTCTTAATAACTATATTCCCGGTCGAGACGGCCTGTCTGCCTTTGAAATGACATTTTTATTTCGTCTGGATTCGAAACACCGATAACTTGCAGCTTAGTCGGTAGCATCTAACTCACCCAGTAGACCAAAAAGATTGTGAGATCGATACAAAGAGGCTGATATAGATATATTGATAAATGCAGACATACCTAGATTAAAAAAAAAGAAGATACGTAGGGTTTATCGACCTGATATATCAATTCCATAATTGCTCGCGTATATAAAAACAGCCGCTCCATCTTTTAGTTCATTTTTTCATATTAGCACCTATATGTATATATATATATATATATATATATATATATATATATATATATATATATATATATATATATATATATATATATATATATATGTATGTATTAATCTACTGATGTGATTCCTCCTCTGCTCAGGCGATCAGTGCTATTGCAACGGCTGCTAGCTTTTCAACGACGAAATGTACGCCAAGGAATGAAAAGAAGCCATTACTTAGGTATCTGAGGTAGACAGAATGGTATTCCAGGAAGAGAGCTCCTTTCAATGGTTGCATATTATAAAATTGTTATGCTTAGGGAAGACGGGGTACTGCACGTTTCTGAATACATTAAGTAAATAACTTATGTAACTTTTGACTTTTAATCAAATATCTATACCTACTAGTCTGCTTTTCCGGAGTTGAATCTAACTTTTGTCATGTACGTGTATGTTGCATAATATACGTAGGTGTGTGCATAGATATGTATCCATGCTCACACACACTCACATGTATTTCTCAAACATGCATACATGCAACCTTTAATATATACATATATATGTATACATATATATATATATATATATATATATATATATATATATATATATAGAGAGAGAGAGAGAGAGAGAGAGAGATAGATAGAGAGAGAGAGAGAGATTTGCAAATTTGTTTTTTTTGTTTTCTGTTGAACAGAAATTGATCAACTACGATATATGAAACTATCTATGTATCAACCCATGCTCACACACACTCACATGTATTTCTCAAATATGCATACATGCAACCCTTAATATATATATATATATATATATATAGAGAGAGAGAGAGAGAGAGATTGATAGATAGATAGAGAGAGAGAGAGAGATTTACAAATTTGTTTTTTTTTCTTTTGAACGGAAATTGATCAACTACGAAATATGCAACTATTTATGTATCAACTTAAGCTCTTTTTTAAAATATGTAGCACTATCACCGTAGATAAAGCAACCCCGAAACAAAACGACTACATATCTATCTATCTATCTCTACATACATAGAGATAGAGATAGAGATAGATAGATAAATAGATAGGGAGAGAACAAGAAAGAAAGAAAAAGATAAATAGATACAGAGACATAGATTGATGGATAATCTAGAAACTTTCAAGTCTTAGAACACTAGAGACATTAAGAACTTCTTCGAAAACGTTTTTGTGTCATTCCAGTCATTTATTTCCAACATCTGTTAATGTAATTCATGAAATTTCTTCAGTGATTTTTTTGAGTGTTTTACACATGTTATGGGGCAATGTATAAATTGTCTCTTGTTGGGATCATCAGCTGTTCACCATGTAACCATTTCGGGGATTTTTAAAAACAAAACCGTTATATTAACATAACACCCCAGAAGAAAGAAAAAAAGAGTAAATCTTTCTCTTTCTCTCTCTATATAGATATAAATATATTTATGTGTGTGTGTGTGTGTGTGCATGTGTATGTTTGTGTCAATGAATGTGTGTATATATATGTGTGTGCATTTGTTTGTTATTGTTCATATGTATATGTTGGAAATATATATCTACGTATGGTCCGTATGTCAGAAAAGGTTCATTTAAGACAAATCAATAACAATAATTCAATAGAACAAAGCATGTAACGATTATATCTATCATATGGGTCACTACAATCGGGCTGATATGTTGCTATTCTACGGACATTTTGTCAAGTGATCAGATACTAAAATTGTATTTCAGTTTTTATAATATGCACAGGGATTAAGATTTGTATTTATTTATTTTATCCTCCATTTTTTTTCTATCAATATCGGTAGAAGATATCAAAATAATTCCGTTTGTCCAGTTACCTTCACTAATCAAGTGGCTACATCGTCTGGGTTTATCAGCATTATTAATCCAAACTCGTATTGCGTGGTCCCCCCTATTTTTTTCTATTTGTGGCCTTTCAATTATATCAAATTATGTGCCGATTTCTCTCACTTAACGGCCATGCACTGATGACGAAAATTCATTTAGAATCATATTGGCCCGACAGGTGTGATCAATAATAATAATAATAATAATAATAATAATAATAATAATAATAATAATAATATATATATATATATATATATATATGTATCCATATTTATTTATTTATCTATCTATCCATCTATCTATCTATCTCTCTCTCTCTCTCTCTCTATATATATATATATATATATATATATATATATGTATGTATGTATTCATATGTGTGTTTGTGTGTGTGTGTAGTCGTGTAAACTTTCCATTTTTAACACTGAAAAGGAAGAAATAAAGATTATTTAGAAATAGGGGTAAAGAGAGGAAGATATTCTCTCTCTCTCTTCAATTTTATTAATAATTTGCAATCTGAAATACCCTTTCAATACATTACTCTCCTATTAGTACCACGATACCCGATCATAGTACCTTTTCCTCCGAATGTTCACAATGCATTCTACAACAACCTTCTCCTCGATTCGGAAGCAAACTTTTTTTTAGCATTCGTTTTCGTTCCCTCCGATCTGACATTAAACCAACGCGCTTGTCAACTTGTCAGAATCTATCTAACAATCGCTTGTTTTCCCCGAGAGTCGTAGATCTTCGCACCAGAGAGAAAGAAATGCTAATCAGTTTTCTGACACGTTGCTCCCCTCGCGAGGTCTTCGTCACAAAAGATCATTCGACGAGAGAAGCACATGTCACACCGAATCAAAGGCATTTCGTGTAATCTCAATCGTTAGTCAGAAAAGCAAGGCTTACTTTGCTTACCTACTATTAAAAAAAGGGTAGGCCATTATTTTTGTCTTTCATCTGTTTTATATAGTGAACTCCTATAGTAAACTGTATGATATTCTACGTTGGGAGAGTCAAAATTTTGGTTGCCTTTGAAACGGCTAATTCCGATGACTTTTTTTTTACTAGGTTTCGAAGGTTCAACTCTGAGGTACGGCTTACATGTATTATCTCATTCTAAGATTTCAAAATTTCTATTCTTTTGATAATTCTATTTTTCTAAAAAGGTTATGGTTGGGGTCAGTGTTTAGGTTAGGGTTGGGGTTGATATGGTGTTATAGAAAATAGACAGAAGATTTTAAAATCGGAGTAATTCTAAATTTTTGTAGGGTTCAGGGTGAACATTCCGAACTGTGTACCTTTTCACTTTTGTGTGTTGCCGATAATCTATTGGTGTACAGCCGAGTTGAATATAATTTTGTGTATCCTTCAAAAGATACTTTTTCGTAGTCAGTCGAAGTGCTGGGATGATATTATATACAATTGGCTTGACTAACAAAAATCAAGTACTGTCTTGCAAAAAAAAAAAAAGAAACTTCTAAAATATTTGCGGAAAACTCTGGCTTACTGTTCAGATCAAGTGTAATGTCAAAACTGGGAATAGCCATATTTATAGCCAAACTAAATTCGTAATCTTCAAACCAAGGAATACCAAATACTGTTACTGCTTGAAGTGTTACAATGACTGCAAGCCTTTAATCTGCTTTGTTCTGAAAAGGAAATGAAAATTCAACTTGTTCACGCTTTTTTGAAGTGTTTGATCTCTGGAAAACTAAGATATTCGCAAATGATTTTCCAGCCTTCTCTTTCAAATAATTGAAATACCACTTTCTTAAGATAGTAAACCCTCAATTTGACGGAACCCACTAAGACAAATTCCGGCTTTAACGGACCATTAGGCAAAATAAGCGTGTGATTAAGGCATTAACAGAACAGGGAGCATCATAGGTTTTTTTTTTGTGTTTCCTGCGTTAGATTATCTCATGTTATTTGAATTATCTGGAAGAAAAGTTTAGAATTGAAATCCATTTTTCTCTAATATACATAGATAAATTGAAATATTAAAATGATTCAATTGTCTACCCAGATACCATTACAGAAAACTAGTCATGGAGCAAATACAAGTTTTGTTAGTAAAGATTCGATTAGTTAAAGTCGTATATTTTTGTGGGAAAGAGTACTTTTTCTAACGTATTTTTAAGTATTCTAAATGAATATAGCCTTAATTTCTCCAGGAATGTTTAATTTTTAAAAATCTTGCCAGATAAGCAATGGGGTTAGGGCACCATTTTTGGGGCTGTGCTTAGGGTATCAAGAGGTTTCGATCCGGCCCGGAGCTCCGACAGTATGGTTTTCGGATTTAATAGACGTTTTTCATGATTATTTCATTTTATTTTTTTGTGTTTTAACCATAAATAAAAGCATAATGAGTTAGCCTTCATTTTTTTAAAAATGATCAATATCTTTTAATTATAAATCTTATTTATGAGAACATAGGTCTCAATGATAGATTGTAGATAAGAATTTGGGTCACCTACAAGATTCAGTTTAGATTGGACGATTTTCGAATCAGATTGTCTGGATCAACAGACGCACACGGATACACACCAATATTTTTGGAAAAAGATTTGCCAAGTTAAGCGGTTCATTCATTGAACCACTGTAGCAATCAAAGATAATGAAGAGTTCTATCTTTTTTTTTTGTACATGAGTCTGAACGTGTTTTTATGAGTTTATTTATATGGGTCGTGTTTTAGCGCTCCTGGCCGTATCGTTTCGTCTACAGACTTGAAAATTAGCATCAGTACTCAGCTAGTACCATTCTAAAAAAAGGATTTTTTCAATTTTAGTATAAAGCTTTTTTTTAAAAAAAAAAAAAAAGAAAGAAAAATATCTTTTGGGCCTTTCATAAATAACATCTGGATTCTCCCGAATCTAGATGCATTTCAACTTATCTTACATGTTTTTCAGTGGAAATAACCTCTAGATTCTCCACAAT
Source organism: Thysanoteuthis rhombus (assembly GCA_963457665.1). Taxonomy (NCBI): domain Eukaryota; kingdom Metazoa; phylum Mollusca; class Cephalopoda; order Oegopsida; family Thysanoteuthidae; genus Thysanoteuthis; species Thysanoteuthis major. The sequence continues at coordinate 40,189,630 of OY735229.1, forward strand.
TTAGATATTTTTGGTGCCTTTTTCTTATATAGTTTTAGATGTTTTCCAGTAGAAAACGCAAGTGATATCATAAAAAGAATTCATTCTACAGTGTTTTCTTTTTACCCTGCTTCAAATTTTGGTGCTATAGTTGTTCAATTATTGACCAGGGCAGCGAGTTAGGATACGAGCAATATGTGTAAAAGGATAACAAGTTTAATCGCAGCAATTTCAGTTTCTGAATCAAGTAATTCACAAACTTATCTTGTAAACATACTTGTAGTATTGATGAAATCCAGGCCAAGTTGGAGGTTGGAGTTTATTTTGTCTTTCTACGATATCAAGGACAAGAACAAGATCAAACATTCAGGGGAGTGAACTCTCCAGTGTTTGTCTGTGCCGCCAACTTAAACCAAACTGATGTATGAAATTAACATTACTCTAACGTGAGTTGAAATCGCGGCTAAGTGATCGATGGGCATTTCTCCCACTGACTGAGCCAAACTGACAAATCTTACCTATCAACGAAAATTTATGCTATATTTTTTTATCTATCATATATCCAATACAAATGTTGAAGTAATCGTCTCCTGACAGAATAGAAGGGTAAGTTGGGTTTGACACTGCAGCAGTCAGGATTGTTGAAATCTTTTTTTATTCTTGATGATGGAATAAATAAAGGATCTTTTGAATACCTAATATACTAAAAAAAAACTGATGCAATTTCTTTTCAAGTTGACAGAATTTACAGAAGCCGTTTCTTTTGGATTGAATTGCGTTTAACATCGAATCGATTGTATACCAATATATTCGTATCTGTGTTTGTTAGGAAAGCTTTGTTGTCAGTCATAATAGTGATTGAAGATAATTTTTTAAAGGATTTATTGTCTATCTTTTCTTAAAATTACGAATGACATTTTAAAACAACCGTGCATTTTTGACAAATCAATGAAAACATTGTTTATGAGAAACTCAATATACGGAAAGAGAAAAAAAAAGTCACAATCTCTGGAAAGCTTATAAGATTGAAGATTTCCTTCTCATCGAAAGAAATTACAGTTTACTCTAAGTATTTTTAAAATCGACTTTATCAACGTACAGATTTCCCCTGTAAAATAAAAGAAAAATATCTAAATATAAAAAAAAGCTCTCGTTTACTAAATATTTATTTTCAGAAATACCGAGAGTAGGAAATATTCATGGAAAGGAATAACTGTCTCTCTAGCAAGTCCAATGCAGGATTGATTTAAAGCACAGAATGAAGTTAAAAAATTATGATGGTTAAAAAGGTAGAAAAATGATAGAAAAACAAAAAACAACAAAAAAAACCGAAGCAGAAACTACGAAAAAAGCAGAATAAATAAGTATATAAGAGAAAAGCAGTAAATATGATAAATCCAAACGTACCTATTGTTCCAGGAAACGAAGGGTCACATGAAATAGAAAAAGAGAAACAATTGCGTTAATATATTGAAACTCAAGATCATCGATAAGTATCGTATTTCTTTGTCCAAATGAAAATTTAAATATCCGAATATATATGCATATAATGTCATGCGTATTTCCGTATGTAATGTTTACATAGATCAATAGATCCAATTGAGATAGATAGGTGGGATTGATATATATATATATATATGTATAATCATGTGAAGTTTCCGTCTTGTAATAGTGAAAAAGAAAATTTTTACGGTCTATTTTTATATATAATCTCGAAGTATCCATGACGGTGTGTCACGCAGGCCCCTTTTAATCTGATCAGGGTTATCTCAACATGTTGTCTTGAAACAATTTATTATATGATTTTAGGTTCTTGTTGCATGTAATTCGGTTTTGTTTGTAATTTAATTCTTCATTATGGAGTTTGTCAGCTTTTTAAAGATAACTCTGTTTAGTGAGTATATATATATATATATATATATATATATATATATATATATATATATATATATATATATGTATATATATAATACAAATATACAGTTTACTGTAATATAATATAATACAATGTCTGATGTGTGATGGTTTATTTCATAAAGTGCTCGATAGATTCAACATTAAACATCAAGTTTTTATGTATATATATATATATATATATATATATATATATAATTATATATATATATACACACACACACACACACACACATATATGTATATATATATATATATATATATATATATATATATATATATATATATATAAATAAATATAAATATAAATATAAATATAAATTAACAAAATAGCGTTACATTTGATCGGAATAAGGCTAAACCACATGTTTCACCGGTGACCAAGCTGGTTATATCATTGCTGTTATGTTCTATTCACTAGTTGTTGAAACTTTGGATCACCATTCATTACGTTCTTCATTGAATTTTACGGATAGGTAATTCCATTCTTCAGAAGACTGCAAAATGCTCATTGAACAGTTCTTTGCCAAGAAAGATCGAAAGTTCTGAGAGTTTGTCATTTTGAAATTACATGAATGACGGTAGACAACAATAAGGCTAAACAGCAAAATCGTTCCATGAAATAATGTCGAAAATCCTTTTGATTTCACTTAATTAATCGAACGAACTTAAAGGCCATCCCATGTATAGGAGTGTGCATACATTTACGGAAAAACCTGTATAGACTTTTGTCCACGTGTTGTCAGCTCTATTTGATAATGCCTTTTTCATATTTGAATAGAAATTACCAGGCGCAGGTTTCCGTGTTAGAATACTTCGTTGACTCATCGCGTTCACATGCGATATTTTCCTAATAAGTCATGCAGTAAGTATCATCCACTTTCAAAGTGAACGAGGAAAAAAAAAAAAGGACAGACTCTGTTCCAAACTCGAGACGTTGTCTCCAGATTTTTTGATAGAATCTGGCAACACTTGT
>OY735229.1:40197498-40242498 GCA_963457665.1 Thysanoteuthis rhombus
CATTCTTTCTTTCATTCTCCTTGTCATTCTTTCTTTCTTACTTTTATTCATACTTCCATTCATTCCTTCTTTCTTTTTTTCATTCTTCCTTTTTCATTTCAATCTTTCATTCTTTCTTCCAATCTTCCTTTCTTTTTTTCATTCTTCCTTTTTCATTTCAATCTTTCATTCTTTCTTCCAATCTTCCTTTCTTTTTTCATTCATTCTTTCTTTTTTCATTCATCTTCTTCTATTGATTTATCCTTTTTCTCTTAATGAGTTTTTCTCTCTTTAATCCTTTTTCTTTCTTCCATTCTTCCTTTCCATATTTCTTTCATTCTTTCTTTCTTTCTTTCAATTTTTCTTTCGTTCATTTTTTCTTTCTTTTGGCGTCCATACAATACTAATATCCGTTCAATATCAACGTAGCGGTTTCATAATTTTGTCTTTCAACTGCTTCATTTGCCCGATCACAGCATAAAAAAAAACAGAGAGAGAGAGAGAGAGAGAGAGAGAGAGAGAGAGAGAGAGGGCCTTGATCAAGGGTATTGAAAATTTGCTCTGGCTTAGACTGAAACTAAAAATAGGTCTGATAAGTCAGCTAATAGAAACCAACACATGACCAAATCTTTCAGTTGCATGCCGTGTTGGTGATGATCAATTTAAAAATTTAAAAAAAAAAAAAAAAGAAGCTCTGACCAATGAATAAATCACATTTTCCATCTTTTTTTTTTTTTTTTGTGAGCGATGATCTTAAAAAAAATAAAATCAAGTGTAAATGCTGCCGGGCACAAATTGGATCCATTGTTACATTGCATCATCATCATCATCATCAGTCTTTTAGCGTCCGTCGTTGGACATAAACCTTCCCCAGGATTTGCCACACTTCTCTATCATGGGCGTCACGAAGCCAGTACTTCCTGAACTTGTCTAGCTCGTCTCTCCATCTAACATTTTGCCGGCCTTGGTTGCGCATATGGTCTCGGGGAATCCATGTTGTGAGTCGTGATGTCCATCGATTGTCAGCCATTCTCGCAACATGGCCAGCCCACCGCTATTTGAGATTTTTTATGGATTCTATGATGTCTCTAACTCTTGCCTTTTCCCAGATGTGCTGTGCTGTTTTGTGGTCTCTCCATGTGAGGCCCAGCATTATTCTTTCATGTGCACGTTGCATGGTTCTCAGCTTACGGGTCTGTTTCTTGGTTAAGTTCCATGTTTCAGCTCCATAAGTAACTATTGGGAGGATGCATTGGTTGTACACCCTTCTCTTTAGGATTAATGGGATCTTATTATTTTTGAAGGTTGAGCTAGCTCTACCATTGCAAATTGACCCCAACTCAATGAAAAACCTTTTTTTTCTAGACATAATAAGGAAAGGATTTAAAATTTCCCAGCCCTCTGTTTCTTTCCTTATCACCTGTTCACGTGACAAATACATACGTAGCTGTCCATCCAGACAAATTAGAAAACTGAAGAAATCAATGGCAGTTTTGGTGATAGTTCTGGTCGACGGTTTATTTGCGTACGATTTCGTCATTTTTGCCGAGAACGTTCATGACCTCCAGATGATGATGGACAAACTGAACGAAGAAAGCAAGAAAGTTGGCCTCCATATGAACTCTAGTAAAAGAACTGTACAACGAATATGTTGAAGATAAAATCACAACAAACAAAATTGAAAACGCAGAACTCGAGAAAGTTGGCCACCAAAATTACCAAGGACAACGAATCTCCATGATATCCCCAAAAGAAGAAGAAGAAATCAAGCGAAGAATCACTCTAGGTTGACAAGCCTTTAGCAGGGCAAGCCCAACCTTCAAGATCAAGAAAAGTGCCAATAAAAAGTAAACAACCAATGCGTCCTCCCGATAGTCACCTATGGAGCTGAAACATGGAACCTAACCAAAAGACTGACCCTTGAGCTGAGAACCATGCAACGTACACAAGAGAGAATCATGTACAGCATCACATAGAGAGTTCACAAGCAAACATGATATTTCAAAGAGGGGAAAACAGGAGCCCCGAGATATCATAAAATTTATAATAAAACTTGAATGGCAATGGGCAGGTCATGTTGCGAGAATGTCAGACAACCACCGGACATCACGACTCACAACATGGATCCCCAGAGATCACATGCAAGACCTGGGCCGACCAAATGACGTGACAAGCTAGACCAGTTCGGAAAACACTGGCACCGTGATGCCCACGATAGAGGATTGTGGTGGATCCTGGGGAAGGTCTATGTCCAGCGACAGACGCTAAAGGGCTGCTGCAGCTACTGCTGCTGATTCTTACGTGTTCAAATCTTGTCTGCAAGTAATTACATAAGTAATGAACCATTCTCTTCAATCACTAGGTTTTTCTTTATTCATTTTCCTATTTACTTTTTACTACCTTTCTTTCTCATTTATTTCTCATGTATTTGCTTTCTTTTTCGTTTGGGTCGTTTCTTGAAATAGAAACAAGCATAATCTATAACGTAAGAAATAATGAACAAAAGTACGCCAATTCTGATAATGAAGATACATGCTAATATGACAGTCGTCATGATACAATCAAAAGCGTTCTTTTCCAATGATTCGTAGAAATAACAGTTTTAATTTCATCTGACGATAAAAACTGAACGAACCTTTTGGACAAGATATAATTGGTGTGTTAGCAAACGTTTTGAAGATAACGACTAGGCTACCAAATAAACCACGACATTCCTTTTTTCTATATACGTATGAATATATATATAGCAAATATTTGATTAATTTCTTTTTTGGTTATCAAAAGTACACTGATTGACTTTTTGAGGTTACAATCTGTCAAGATACAATCAAGGCAATACGTCGACGTGAAGCTTGTTTATGATTAATTGATTTTCAACCATTTCTCTTGAAGTGACTCTTTGTCCATAAAAACAATTTGATGACTCCTGAAAAATGACAGACAGTTAAAGTAAGGTCAGGAAAGTATAGTGAATAAATCATATTGCCCCAACCGTATGTCTCGGTGGGATCTTTGGACACACGAGCGTAAGAGGACTTGTAATGAAAAATGGTCCCTTTTTATTCACTAAGGATGGGCATTTTGTATATAAAGCTGTTTTCAAACGCCAAAGTTGTTGGCAATAAACTTCAGTTGTGACTGATTATCGTTTGAAAGTTCGTAATGGATGATTTCTTGCTTGTTCTACCGAAAACCCATCAAAATATCTTCCGGATGAAGACCAGCACTCAGCCGGGGAACAGTCTATCATCACAAATGAGACATAAACGACGGCAATTAACATCGTGAACAAGGATCTATTTCTCATCCCTAGTAACAACTCTGTCCAAAAAGGCACTTAGAGCTTCCGAGAATGCAATAACTCACAACAATCATTGCATCACTGGAGATTTTAAACGGACAGGTCAGTTGGGAACTATTTTCTCACTTTTGATACTTTCCCGACCAATGTAAAAGTGCGATGAGCAGCCACAAGGCACTCATTGAATTGTTTGCAGAAGTTCCTTGACTATAACAGCGGGAGAGGGATGACATTTCATAGATGCTAGTCAAGCATTTTAGCCAATTTTTGCGCGACTTTTCAGTAATTTAATTCATTTTTTAGCTATTAAAATGGCTGGAAAACTATTATTCAGCGTGTTTTGGCGTTTCTGGTGGTTTTTTTTCAAGATCGATTTAACGCAAAAATCTTTTAGAGTTGACAGCACTGCTAACGTCTGCTTGATGCATTCAACGGATGAAAATAACTCGAGTGTTTTTGCTAAATGGTTATTCATCTGTAAAGTTTTTCAATTTTCGTTATCGATAATGAGGTGTACTTTTATTTAATCTATCGATTCTCTGCATTTATCATCAATAATCGAATAAACACAGAAATCATGGGATTATTTTTCGAAGAACCCTTCCAAGAAAACTGTTGCAGTAAAGTAGGTCTTTTCAGGATATGTTGGGTCTGGCTGGGGATTCGAAACAATCTCATTCAATTAAAAAATGCACCCCTCTTTCTTTCTTTCTTTCTTTCTTTCTTTCTCTCTATCTCTATCTCCCTTTCTGTCTCTCATATATATATATATATGTGTGTGTGTGTGTGTGTGTGTGTGTGTGTAGTACGAATCAGGTTTGCAATCTAGCATAATATAATATAATGTAATATAATATAAAGCGATGTCTGATACGTGATGGATTTATACCATAGAGTGCTCAATACATTCAACTTTTACTATGGAAGTTAATTTGGTTTAGAATAAAGCTGGAAAGAAAGTAGAAAGTAGATTCTCTACACAAACACATTTATGTTTCTCCCATGTGTGGACCCCTGTTCGTGTTGCGAATCTAATTTCTACTATATATATATATATATATATATATATATATGTATATATATATATATATATATATATATATATAGAGAGAGAGAGAGAGAGAGAGAGAGAAAGAGAGAGAGAGAGAGAGACAGACAGACAGACAGACAGACAGACAAACAGACAGACTGACAAACTGAGACAGAGAGACGGAGAGTCAGAGATAGATAGATAGATAGAAAGAGAGAGAGAGAGAGAGAGAGAGAGGGAGGGGGGCAGAAGATAATGAGGAGTTTATATCATGATGTTTTATTGCTATGTACGTGCACTTTTGAATCGGTTATATCTTAAAGATGAGAGGAAAAAACAAGAATTAGTAGTGAGAACTTGTTTCTACTTCTACTGCACATTCAGAATCTGAGAAAGAATTTCATGAGAAGAAAAACCAAACAAACATGACTGCACATCATTTTTAATCTCTGTATCTATCTGTCTGTTTATCAGTTTGATATAAGGGTTAGCAGTGTAATCTTTTGCCCAACGTCAGAGAGGTTCTCAGAGGAGCCTAAAAACTTCACTCAGCTATTTATTGCTAGTATAAGTCAACTGTAGTTCCTCATCTACAAGCCTTTGGAACCAATCTTAAACTGAGTTTCATATGAGTTTAAGGTAAGGTCAAGTTTCAACATGTCTTTCTCTTCAAGCTCAACATAGAAAAGAAACATCATTTTAAAATGAAGACAGCCACTGGCGATGTTGAAATGGATTCATGTTGTGTGGATAGGCTTTGATAGTAAGTTTAAGATAAGGGTAAAACTCGCCGTCAGAATCAATAATTGAAACACTGTTGTGTCAACATTTAAAAGAATTCCATTAAATTATAAATATGGTCAGAATGAATTCTATCTATGACATCACTGTTGTTTTCACAGGAAAATATCTAAAATAGAGTGGAAAAAAAACATCAGGAAACATCTAGATTCTGGAAAATGTAGTTGTTGCAGATGAACTATATCCGTTGAAATAATATCTCCATTCATTTCTCCAAGAAGGGGTCTAGCAGAGTACTGATACCAATTTTCAAGTCTGTAGACAAACGGTCCGGAGCGCTGGAACAAAAAACGAATAAACACTAACACACATACATATGAAAAAAAAAATGGATACAACCCTTCGCCTTCTTTGATGGCTACGGTGGTTCAGTATTCAAGAGTGACCTATTAAAAGATTGTTATATACTTATGACTTCGGAAAATAATTGTTCAGAAGGGAAATTACTGAAAGGTGTTATAATAGAGATTAAACGATAATCATCAACAATAATGGTCAATAACGATTTTTTTTCTGTTCCCCTTTTTGTAATAATGCGCTCTTCCATTTGAAACGAACGATTATCTCCCTACCATTAGGGAAAAATGGATTATTCCACTAAAACGGTGGTCTCAGTGGTTTCCTTTCTAAAACAAATCATCCTGTAGAAATTCAAATATATCTATGATTAAATAGTATTTCAATAAAACTTGACTTGATAGATTAATGTACAAAATACTTATATAAAGGTGCGTAAGTCCTTTCATTACATTCATACACTCATACATACACGCATATGTACGAATACGAACCCGATTATACACGCATACTAACATTCGTTTATGCTTATAAATGCATATATATATATATATATATATATATATATATATATATATATATATATATATATATATATGTATATATATGTATATATTGTATGTACTTGACCTACTTGATGCCTTTATAAGAATTTGGGGGAATTTCTATGATATCATTTTCGTCAGAAAAGAAACAACTGGATTTGTTTCACTGGAAGAGTCCATTGTTCCAAATATTGGGTTAAAAATATACTTATCATCGAAATAGTTACCTTCGAGAGGAAGTGTCCATAGTAACGGTCAGAGAAGCAGAAAAATCACACTGATCATTACACAAGATGCAAATGCACAAACACTTGATTTTTCATGCAGACGTAAACCAGATATATACACACACAATCTTCCTTTCCCTCTCTTATACATATATATATATATATATATATACGAATATAGAATTAAATATAAACATACCTATACATATATGCATACAAGTACATGTGCGTTTATATGTACACACACACACACACACACACACACACATATATATATATATATATATATATATATATATATATTTCGATTGATATTGTTACTGACACTCTAACGACACCACAACATAACGTTTCTCCCGACTGACTAAAATAATGATGACAGTGATGGATGTCCGCTGTCCGTGTCTATATTGACCGTTGGGTTTTTTATGTTGTCCATTTGCGTGACAATGTCTTTCGTTGAGTCCCCGGCAAGATGGGTAAGAGCAGTTCCCAAGCACGTAATGGGACTCCCCGCATAGAAAAATGAGTCTAGCTTCGGGACAAAGGACATACACACATTGACGCCGACGTAAGAACAGAAATAAATAAAATAAATAAATAGGTTTCCCCATTATTATTATTATTATTATTATTATTATTATTATTATTATTATTATTATTATTAATAATAATAATAATAATGATGATGATGATAATAATAATGATGATAATAATAATGATAATAATATTAAAAATTATAAAATAATGATGATGTTGATTATAATGACAATCCACCCATATAATAATTTGCGATGTGTTCTTGTACTCTACCACGCTAAGGGATACGACTGACGTAGTAAAAATAGAATTTCACGTTTTGATGATGTACTGGAATGGTGAATATAAAGAATGATACAATATATAGGAAAGTAAAAAAAAAGATAATTTTAAAAATACCTCAATGGTCATTTGAATGTTATACTCCAATCTTACTGCAATGCAAATCTCTACTACTTGCGTACGTAAAACGGAATGTGTACATATATCCATATATTTGATATATGCCATCATCTTTGACAGATTAATTAAAGTATTATTATTATTATTATTATTATTATTATTATTATTATTATTATTATTATTGGTTGATTGGCGTCAGCAGCCCTTCATTTTTGTACTTCGAAAATAACTCAATTCGTAACGCTCAATATGGTGAGTAAAGTCCACGTCATCGAGTGTGACACATAGTTGAAGACAGGTGTTACGATTCAAGTAACCGGATACTCTTTGCTACAATACAGATCAGATGCAAATATGTCTGTAGAAAACAAGTAATGTCCAGTTCACACTGAGAACAGTTCATTAGAACCTCTCCAACATAACATATATGGTAGTATAGAAGTACACCAACCTCTGATACGAGTGAGAAATACGCAACTTGCTCAGCCTCAAGGCAGGTGATTCAAGCATCATGTCAATGATTGAAGTACGTAAATGCTATCAACTAGTATAATGATGTCCCGATAACACGGGGACTTTACTAACAGAGTGGGTAAAAAAGAGAGGTGGACTTCACTGTTTGATATTGTAATAACCTTTTGAAGAGAGTGATTGGGAGGAAGAGAGATGAGCTTACCTACTGGATGTTTGAAGGAATATACGTTGATAAGAGAGTAGATTAGGAAGAGAGAGGGAGACAGAGAGAGAGAGAGAGAGAGAGACGGGGGAGAGGACGCTCAGAAGAATAAAGTAGATATTTCAACAGTTTTGTTTATTTTTTCTTTGCTTTATTCGATCTATTTTGTTGCAATGTAAATATGTGACTCATGGATGGACCAATTAAATTGATTTCGTATTAATCCTTGGCAGTTGTTTCTGATCGAAACGTGGAACGTTCACGGGTTCAGCTATGGCTATTTCAAATTAAACCGTGGAATATCCGTCAGTTACCATTGATGTTAATTTACATTACTAGATTCTCAATACAGAGAGGCGTCATCGAATATTGATGGTCTGCAATATTTTGTTGGTAACGATATCAGTGTTCAGGGAGCGTCCGCTACTTGGTCCATCAACTGGAAAGGTTTCGGACGATGCCGTTCTCTAGTGCCAGAAAACATAGTCAATATGGCGTCAGCTTAGTTCACAGGCTACGTGGATTGAATATGGTTATAGCATAGGATCAGGCGACAGTCCCGAGTGGATTCCTCGCGAGAAGATGAGAATCAGGGAACAGCCAGCAGATTTGAGGCATGAGTCACTTGAAACAGTTACGGGTGGGATTGTATTATTTGCAGGTAGAAGATTCAGGTTGGTTGTTTGAGAACGGGTATTTACAAAGAAGCGAACAAATCTTATACAAATAGCTTAGAATTTTATCCATTACACCCCTTCTTTCTTTCTTTATATATATGTACATATATATATATATATATATATATATATATATTATTGTGTCATCCACAGACAGCTATTTCGATGTATTACATCTCTTCAGTGTGGCTATAGACTTTCCATTATCCCATCCAGTACCACGAGGCAGGATTGAAACCTTAGCTGTAGACCCGGAGGCCAATATCCTACCTCTGAGCTACGGAACTGGACGGCCAATAAGGCTGAATTTAAGTGATATATAATTATTTACGCATAAATCCCCCTAAATCTACCACAGAGTGCTCTATTCCTACGGAAGAGCATTGCACGAGCTTACAATGGATGAGTTACCTCACTTAAAGAGTGCTCAACCCTGAATAAAATATATATATATATATATATATATATATATATATATAAGTACACTGCGTTATCATGAAAATGCGTTCATTTTCATAAGGAATATCAATGCACGTGAACCATCTCTTCTCAATCGATCTCGTAGATCGAACGTTAAACAGCGAAAATTTCTGATCAAATTTCAGCTAATGACTACGTGTGACTTAACAGGTTTATCGATGCACTCTTAATGTCATGTGAAACAAATGTGTTGTGAATTAAGACACGAAGATCAAAATCGACAACGCTAAACTGAAGAAAGCAGACCACTACGTCCATCTGGGACAAGGAATTTCTCCCCCAAAGGAGAAGTTATCAAACGAAGAATCGCCCTGAGATTTCATCCACTTGATTCAACATGAAGATATACCCGGAAGAATAAATGAATAAAAATGAAATAATGATGAAGTTACTGTTAATTAATAACTAAGTTTTTTTTCATCTTATTTTTTATGCTTTTTGTCACGACACTCTGGTAGCTTTCACATTCTACAACCACTCAAATAAGCTACATTGTTTTGATATATACAATAAGCATCAGAAATATTAACAGAAATAAGATGGAAAAATTCGACAAAATCTAAAAATTAATGCTTTATCTAATAAATTCAGACAACTTAAGACTACTATATCTTCTACTAAGTGTAAATAAACGATATCGCATGAAAATAAAATGGGATCACGGAGAATGTAAGGGTATGACTGAATTTGAATGATATCGGTTGATAAGCTCTTGTGGCCTAATTAACAAAGCACTGCCCTGGTGTGATAAGTTCCCAAAGATAACGGATGTAAGTTTGAATTTCGTTAGAAGCCTAGTTGTTTTAAAAAAAAATTTCGAACCATGCTACTTACTTAACCTTTATAGAATAAATATATGAAAGACCTGAACGCTGTGATGAATATCAACAGAATAAAGGGAAAGAAGCGCGAAATAATTATGACACTGTTTCATCTAAGGAATGTAGATAACTTGGTCGTGTGATCTTATTTTAGTTACCACACGTTTAATACCTTGCCCCAAAGTGACCGGGAATCATGCATTCAATCCTGAGGTATTTCCCATATCCACACACTTTATGAGGTTCATCTAAATTCTGGTCAGATCACTGCAAGTACTGACAATGAATTAACTTTGTTTATTTTAAAATTTGACAAAAAAAAAAAATGAGCGGAAAAGACTTGTCCAAGTTTATAATTTACTATTTCTATATCAAATCGATTATTGATAGTAGGGAGAAAAGGTTATATTCTTATCAGATGAGCCACTGCGAAGCCCCTAACAATAAAAGAAACATTCAGGAACAGATTTTTATAGTTTTGATGGTTGTGACGTTGAAAATCTGAAATATGATTCAACCCCAAAAGGTACATACATTTTTAAACATTTCGTCACAACACTTTTTTTCGCATTTTACAACCACTTAAAAAAAGCTATGTGACTTGGGAATGATAAATTTTAAAGAAAGTTGAATAGTCAAAAAATAACAGTAAGAACAAGCTTGGTTGCGCTTTGATCAGACTCTCTTGCTTCATTAAAATCTAAAAAGTTAATCAAAACAGAATTCATTTCTCCATACAATATTATTCTAAAACTATGAGTCCCATTTCAACTCCTTTATTAGTAGTTGCTGTAAATACGATTTGCAAACTTTAACAAAACAAGTCAACCTATGTCAGGCTTTAGAAGTGGGAGTGAATTCGTCATCGGTTTTTGCGTACGCCACTGCTACAATTATTCGTACATGACGTCACTGGTTTTCGGACCGGTCATTGTCATCCGTCAGTGTTGTTACATACAAAGATAGACCTCAGTAGTGGGAGTTCGACAACGATGTTTCACGTAAGAAATTCCGACAACTAAAGACTGTTATATCAAATACTAGTGAACGAAAACAAACAATGTTACCTTAGAATAAAATCAGGTGAGAAGGAATATAGTTATATGACTCAAAATATGAACAGTGTTTGCCATTTAGCTTTTGTGATTACACAACGGAAAAATAATCCCACAAAATTCTTATATGATACTTGATAACATTGTTTGATATTGGAAAATCAGGCTTAATTTTTCATTACAATGTTATGTAATAAAAGCTTTCACTTTCTGTGTAGTAGTTTTTAGCTTATCACTACTTTTTGAAAATAGGGTCTGAATATTGAGACATACGCTTCCTGAATCTCAGGAGACCTTTTCACTCATCCATATGGAATAATCGTATCCCAAGTTTTCTAGGTCGGTAATGAGTGCGATTAAACGCGAGTTTTCTTATTTTTGATTTTCATTCTGAATTTCTCTACGAGAAGAAATTCCAAAAATAGCACTCGACGCCCTCACAGAAGGCGCAGTGCGGGTAGATTTTCTTGCAGTGGTGTCAGCAGTCTTGCCCTCAGTTAGCCTTCCTTGAGCAAGCTCCCAACCCCATGACAAGGACGGTTACCGAGTGAGCGAGCTCCATATTCATAAATCGTTTACTGTTCGACAAAACTTATGGTCTCGCCCAACAGACCACTCACCAAAACACGGCCAATTATGACCATATATATATAAATTTTATACTGTCCATTACGTAATAGTAAAAGGAGTCTCTCTAACTATATAAAACATTTCGAAATGTCCAACAGATTTTTTATTGCGGTTTTATTCACAAATGTAAATAGCGTAGAATCAACAAAAACGATGATTATCTCCCTTGTTGTAAAAGTCATTTCCGGTTTTCTCCTAAGCGGACTAATACAATATTTACCACATTGATTTTTAATTAGCTGATATAGCTTAATTGTTAGAGATTAGCCTTCAAAACTTTTGATAATAGGCTAGATTTCTGCAGACAGGGCCGGCCTTAGTGATGGGGCCAGATTGGGAACAAATTTTGCGGGCCCCCACATACGCAAGAAATGTCTGTTGAATCTCAAGTATATAAATAAACATATAAAATATAGACATTATACATCTATGATAAAATGGAAAGCAATCAAAATGTGGGCTTAAAAAGTGCATGTGAGATGACAAAATTACCAAGACTGAAACTCAGTGTTGCTAACTAAAAAAAAATATTTTGGCACTAGTTTAACTGCCAAAAATTGCTTTGAATTCAAAAACAAACACAAGCAAATGGATGCTTAGAATGGTCAAAAATGGCTAAAATGGCTTAAAATGGCCAAAATCTTCAAACACTTCTGCACTGATTTAGCAATTTTTTCACTGCCAAATTTTTATCAGTCAAAGATCAAATTCCGTCTGAAGATTGAGATAATCACCCATGGGGTAATTAATTAAAGGGATCCAAACATATTTTTTGAAATTGCATCAATGTGAGCCTACAAATAAACAAACAAAATGCGCGGGTTGTCTTCGAAAAATAAATCTTTTTTGCAAATGCAGGGTATATATATATAATACGTCTGGTTTAGTAAGTCCTAATTAGTTTGATGTATGAATGTAAAACTTGAATCCTTAAGTCTAAGTACAGGCCTATAATCTATTTTGCAATAGAGCTCTTTAAGAAGGAATAATATAATAAATCAATCAGATGATACTGTTGAAATGAGATCACATGCCCGACGGAGGTTGGCAAAGTATTAGATGGAGAGACGGGCTAGACAAATTTCTTGATTCTTGAAGCAAAAAAGGAATAAAAGCAATACATTCGTTTCTGTTAACTTTTTTAAACCCAAGATTTCTTGATCCCTGATGCAAAAAAGAAAAGGCAATATGTTTGTTTCGGTAGACCTTTAAGGTTTTTAAACCCAAGATTTCTTGACCCAGTCATCAATAGCAATCCTTAACGCAGAAAATTTTATTTACAAAATAGCAAAACAATACATTTGTCTCTGTAGACTTTAAGAACAAGTGTCCGGACTTCGGAAGAAATGACATACGCTGGAACTATTTTTGCGTAAGTTTTTTTTTTTTTAACGAACACATATACACAGAGACACTGAGGCACTGGCACACACACACACGTGCACGCGGGCGCGCACACACACACCGGTTTAGAGAAAATGAATAGATTCGAGAACTGATTGAGAGTGGCATGTGATCTTCCGACGCAGAACAGAAATGGCGGGAAAATATCGATCAGGAAGTACGGACAACTGACGACAGAGGCAAAAATGGCGGAAACAGCGTGAGTTAAAAAAAGGAATGAGTGTGAAAACGACAGTGGAATGTACGCCGAAATGCGTGTGATAAACAAAGAGGGGATTAACATAAGTAGATGAAGGGCGTGTGATGTGCCCGAATAGTTAACTGCACGGAGAATGAGATCGGCGTTTCAAGTTCAAACTCGCACTTAGGCAGTTTGCATTCATCATCATCATCACCAGCCGTTGCAGACTCAATACTTCCTGAACCTGTCTAGTTCGTCAAGCCATCTTATTTTCTGTCGGTCACAGTTTCGCATATGATCTCTGGGGATACTAGTTGTGAGTTATCCATCAGTCACATATTCTTGCAACAGGACCAGCTCATTGCCATTTGAGTTTTCGAGTGGATTCTATGATCCTAGTGTCGGGTGTTTTTTCTAAATCTAATATACTGTGCTGTCTGGTGATCTCTCTATGTGATGCTGAGCAAGATTCTTTTTTTCCGTACGTGGTATGGTCCTCATTCTAAAGGCCGATCTTTTGGTTAGTTTCCACATTTCAGCTCCAACGGTGACTATCGGGAGGATGCATTGGTTGCATACCCTTCTGTTTAGGATCGGTGAGATTTGCTTGTTCTCAAAGGTCGAGCACGCACTATCAGAAGCTTAGTGATCTTTGTAAATCTCAAGTCTGGTCGAGATCAGGACTTTATTCTTACAAGTTTTCATGACCGGAAGGATACAAGGCCACCGATTGGTCACCTCTACCCTGAATCCATTCTTTGGGTTATTCATGGAAGAATCCCCTGAAGAAATCCGGTGAATGGATAAGCCAAAATGCTACAGTAACCAGAAAAATAAACGGAATCAATTTTCCGAACTTACCAGGTCTTCCTTTAGTCTGGATCCTTGGGAATTTTCATTTCATGAAAGATAGATTTTAAAATTTTGTTTTAGATCCAAGATGACTCGGAAAATGTTAAACGTCATTCCATTCCGCGCATACAATGTTATGAAATACAAGACTGTCAATCTTAGCATTCGCTGTAATAAAATCTTCAAACGTTCCGGCCAATCAATTCCACGGCCCTATTCAGGTGTATTATCCGTATAGAATGCATCCCCAATAATTTTAAGAATAGTTATCACCAAAACAAGAGAAGTTCGGTCAAGTCTGTGTTATACAAGTTCTGCAACGTTTTAGCCCAAACTATTCAACCACCTCCTTCGAAAGTACCATCCATACGTAGATAGAGTTTTTTTTTTTTCGAGTGGAGCAAATAGAAAGCAAGAGCAAACTAAAAACAAGCATTTATCAACCTATCAGCCAGATCCTCAAGTCCGACCAGCATTTCTAATGTGGTGCAGCTTTTGTTGCTCAAGAATGGCATGGTGCAGAATTCTTTGGCTAATAATGAAACGATATACAGAACATTGCGTATAAATTATGTAACAAGATAAGGCGTTGGATGTAACGTTAATACTGGAGTCTGTCGTAGCCTTTGATCAGTGGGAAGCGAAATTAAGTGTCTTCTCATCATGGCCTCTGATGAATGAGAAGACTAAATTAAGACTGACAGGACAAAGAAAAAAAAAGTAATTTATTTGATCAGACCAACCAGCCCCAAAATAGGAGAAATATATTCAGAGAAAGGATACGGTGAATGACAAAACTGCATCCACCCGGGCTAAATGTCTATTTCCATGTGTTTTCTAACTGTGCACCATTCTGTGTTTTTTTTTTAAATTTTTTTTTTTTGATACGGGGCTCCTCTCTCAAATAAACAAAGATATATTTCTATGAATTACACTTGCCTTTTTCTGCTAGCAAGATGATAAGCCGTCTCATTAACGATTTCTCGGCGTTTATTCTCGTCCTCGGCCATCGTTCGCTGCTGTAACTGTACCCCCAGAAGTTGCTTAATATGGTGAAACAACAATCATGAAATGACCCATGTTGTATACGTTGCTGGAATGATAGTAAAATAGTGGTGGGATATTGCAAGCGTTGTTGCAAACGTCTTAAATTGTCTTCTGGCTAGTCTTTACTACTTCGCAACGCCAGAATTTATTCAAGGATAGGGCGCATGAAAAGGGCCGTAGAAATGATCAGCCAAAAACGTTGTGAGAACAACGAAGACAATAAGCTCAATTGCCAGAACAACTTTTACAATAAGAAAACCAGAAAATCATAAAAACATTTGAAATCAATTGTTCGAATCTTCCGGGTCGTGCTAAAAACTGGATCCATACGAATTTTCATTATATGGAAATTGATTTTTTTCTCTTTTCATTTTAAACCTAAGATGGTTCGAAAAACGTTCAGCATTCATCTATTCTGCGTAAAAAAAAGTGCTGTGAAGTATAAGGCTGACAATTTTAGCATCTGCTGTAATCAAATTTTGTGATAAATTTTTGCGTATTGATCAAGCATGGTTTCTCAACAACACCGTATTATGATCCAGAAGGCGTTGGAACTTTACAATAAAGAAAAAGCTCAGCGTCGTAGGTATAAAAATAACGAGAATGTAAACTTCATTTATATATATGATGGTTTCACGAACGAAGACCTGTGAGGATTTTCCATGTCTTACAGCCGGTGTGTCCAAAGGTCTGCAGTTTAAGGAGAGATGCAGCGTACATGTGACCAACAACACCCTATGAACCGAGGGTTTCTATGTTCTGGTCCAACAAGGTCAGACGATAATCACCTGTTGTTGCTTTTTACGTATCGTTCGAAGCACGTATGTATTAAAGATAAATCCTCTTACTCACTTTTTCTGGCTCTCTCACTATATATATATATATATATATATATATATATATATATATATATATATATATATATATATATATAAGGAGAAGGAGAGGGTTCGGAGCTTTTCAAACTAGTTAGAACTTGTTTCGCATCCATGTCCAATTTTGGATAATGACTGGAGTTGATGTTGACTCATCCGTGATTCGATACATTCACTCAAGCTTCGTTCCAGTCACTGACTTTATCGTAACTTCCAAAGTTCCGAAGTTTATTGCAACGATCAATCTACTTTTTTGTAATAGGCACCCACATATCCGACTGCTTAAAGTATGCCTGCACACACACACACACATACACACACACACACACACATACACACACACACACACATATATATATAAATATATATATACATACATCGTATATATGAAGATTGATAGGGATAGAGAGAGAGAGATATTCTTTTCATGTTCGGAAGCCAAACTTTGTTGCATTAAGTAGGAATTGATATATGGTGAATAACTTTTATGTCTAATAAAGCTTTGAATAATAATGTCAGCAACAATACTAACAATATCATGATGATATCAATAACGATTATTATTATTATTATTATTATTATTATTATTATTTTCTTCTTCTTCTTCTTCTTCTTCTTCTTCTTATTATTATTATTATTATTTTCAGTTTCACACCAGTTGCCTGGTAGTTATCGCTGGAGGTTGAGTGACAGCAAGTCTCCTCAAGTGTACAGCCCTCTTCCCCGCACTTTCATAGTCGACAGTTGTACTGTGATCTACAATTTCACACCATTTGCCCGGTGGATATCGCTGAAGACTGAGTGAAAGGAAGTCTCCACAGGTGTTCAGCCCTTCTTTCATCTCTCCCTCACCTATCACTGCAGTACTATGGTTCGTACCTCTACCATCTTTTGGGTGTGTGTTTTTTTCCTTCTCCTCCTGTTATGCCAATACAAATAGCTGGTGTCGTGGATCTCATATTATTATTATTATCATTATTATTATTATTATTATTATTATTATAATAATAATAATAATAATAATAATAATAATAATAATAATAATAATAATAATAATTCAGTTTATGAAAATCATCAGCCAGGTCTCAGACCTAAGGCTGGAAATCTTGTTGTGTAAGTTATGGCAGCTTGAACAAAACCAACACTCTTTTACATATGCAGAAGAAAAATGTCTTTTTTGTATAACAACCAAGAAAACATGTATTATTGTTATTATTATTATTATTATTATTATTATTATTATTATTATTATTATTATTATTATTATTATTTTGAGTTCTACAAACAAGGAATATAAGTGGCCTAAGATGATCGAACCCTTTATCAATCGAAGATGTCAATATTCACCGGTCAAGTTTTCGTTGTCTTCAGCTAATTTTGTCGCACTTTTTAAATATTTGCTGCTATATTCATTTCCCGGGAGACAAGCTGTGTTGCTATCTCGGAGAATAAACAGAAGAAGACTGAACAGGAGATTACGACAGAGAGAATGAGAATGATGAATGAGTGAAAAGATGAAGGTTTGAAATAGAGTGATAAAAGTGCGAGTACTGAAAGGTTGTGATATTAATGTTCAAAGCATGCTTGGTAGCTATTTCACGATAAACAATGTGTCCGCAGACCCCTGTCCGTCACACTTGAAAAAAATTAGTTGAAAGGAGTGTGGGTAAAGGAGAAGGATTGAGAATGGAATCTCAACTCAAAAGACACTGAGAGGTCTGGGAGAGAAGCAGGGCAGGGGTGCATGAAAAATTAGGGCTGAGCCATACAGGTATTCGGTTAAAGAAAACGGATGAACTCGGCCATCAAGGAAAGTAGAAAGATGAGTTCGAATAGAAGATTTAGTTACGTGCCAGGGATGGTCACTTGATGCAACTTCAATCAGTTTTTTTTCACATATATCAAATACTGCAGCTCTTCAAATTTCCACCAGTAGGCATACAGTTAAAAAGCTATTGGTACTCTACTAGTAATGATTGACTGACTCAAATATCACACAATAAAAAGCAAAAGTAACAGCACTAAAATTACCACAAATCAGGCCACACAAAGTGGTCATCGAAAGGGCACGGTCGTTTAGCTCGTCATACATCAATAACATTTGAATACGTTGGGATTTCAGCTTGAAAGCGCCAAGAAGGTTGGCCGCCATATTGATTTGTCAGATCAAGGATTTTCCTGCGCTTTCCAACAACGGCGAGCATTTAGAGGGAAATTCCCTTAGTGGGGGCTTTGTTGTGAATTATAGAGAAAAATGATTAAAAAACAAACAAAGAATAAAAACTAGGGATGGAAAGAGAAATATTTCTATTTCTAATCTCTTTCCTTTTTTTGTCATTCGTTTTTCCTTTGGGTTATTGAACTTCTATTTTGATTCCTTCTAAAAAATGCCTCTTGCTATTTTTGTGTTATTTTCCTGATGTGCAAACTTTAGATGATTTTATTGTTGCTCACTTACCCATACCCAACACAATCTATCCAATAGCGATAAGCAACGCTAGCTTTATTCCTCTCAATACACTCACACACACACACACACACACACACACACACATATATATATATATATATATATATATATATATATATAGATAGATAGATAGATATAGATATAGATATATAGAAAGAGAGAGATTGGGCATTAGGATTAGGAACTTTTGCACACACTTAATATATAAATCGATCCATTCAATTGTATTGTTTATACTTATTCCTTACTCTTACTCTTCTTTCTTTCAGTCCTTCTTTTTACCCATTTATTTATTTTTTGCTCCGGTTTTAATATTCGTTTTTTTCTCAGTTTGATCCGTTTTATTGTTTTTTGTTCCTTTATTCCGTTTTTATTTCCATATTCGCCTAATCAAATAATTCTGTTCATTGAAGTGATTTCGCAAAAGTATGGCTTGATTAGTCTCAAAGTATGGAAGATCATCCGCCAAATAGGTTCTAAAGTCGCTCATCGCCTCGTCGAACTGCGTGAGACCGCCTGACTCATCTAGCGCATGTCTATGACAGTGGTCCGTGCCAATAATGATTGCAGAACGAGCCAAAGTTGTCTGTTGGAAAGGAAAAAAAATGACAAATCTTAAACTGACACACGATCTTCACCATTTTAGGTGTTCAGGGAACGCTCAAAAATATTATCATATAAGTCGCAGTAATTGCTTCGCTGCTTTAGGCCATTTTGACCTGCTTTTGCTCATACGCAGTCAAAAAGCAGGAAAGTATTTTCGGGGAATGACATGACGGAGCTAGACAAATTCATTCAGACATTTTATTCGTATTTCACCTACCAATGTCTTGCATTGCTTATATATATATATATATATATATATATACATACATATTTGTTTTATTTTTCTTTGATTAATTCGTCCCTTGAAAAAATATGGGATATACAGGTTCTCATATTATGCAAAAGTATAGCATTACAATAAAAGCATTTTCCAAAATGGCGTAAAGTGAAGAAGTAATTACCATTAAATTATATAATAACATTTTTTTAGCGTTCCCAGATGACCTAAATGGTGAAGACTGTATGTCAAGCTGAATTATCGGCAGTTGTAGTGGCAGTAAGTAGAAGAGAACTGGAGAGGAAGGAGGAGGGTGTGTGCTGTTTCTATAATGGTTTGCTGCAAGACAAAAGCTGAATATTAGTTCCACTTTTCGTATTTTTTCGAAAAAAAACCCCCGAAAATTGGCGTAAAGCGAATTTTCAAAAAGCCAGGATTGCCTGTTTGAATTCTGTTATATGATTTTTCTTTGGGAAAAAAAAGAAGCTCGATGCAATGGTAGAGTCCATAGTTTCAAACAGTGTCTGGGATATATTCATCAGCAAACTTGTAACCTTCAAGTGGAAAGGACTAAATTTTGACAAAGAATAAAGAATAACTCTTCATTATACAAGCAGAGAATCACTCTAGGGTGGCAAGCCTTTGGCAGAGCAAGCTTAACCTTCAAAAACAAAAAGATCCCATTAATCCTAAAAAGAAGGGTATACAACCAATAGTCACTTATGGAGCTGAAACATGGAACCTAACCAAGAGACAGATCTACAAACTGAGAAGGATGCAAAGTGCATATGAGAAAATCATGCTCAAACTTACATGGAGAGATCACAAGACAGCACAGTATATTAGAGAGAAAAGAGGAGTCTGAGATATCATAGAATCCATTAGAAAGCTCAAATAGTAATGGGCTGGTCATGTTGCAAGAATGGCAGACAACAGATGGACATTATGACTCACAACATTGATCCCCAGAAATCACATGCGAAACCGGGGCCAGAGGAATACAAGACGGAGAAACAAAGTTGACTAATTCAGAAAATATTGACTGCATGACGCTTGCAAAAGAGAGGTGTGGCGAATCCTGGAGAAGGTCTATGTCTAATGACGGACATTAAAAGACTGATGATAATGATTCATTAGTGACCCTGCGTTTTCTAACAACCTGGCCCTACCTACCGATTTATCAATGCACGGACGCATCTGCAATATTTTGTGACCTGACGTAAACGACCATTTATAGAATGGGACCACTGACCGGCGAAATCGGGCAATATTATCCCAAAAACAACCATTTGTATGATCAAAAATGGCTTTCCCTACATGTTATTTTTTTTGTAGACCTCCTCTGTATTCAAAGGGTTAATCTCCTCCATTTCTTTTTTTCAATGACACTCTTCTTCCTTTCTTTATTCCTTGCTTTCATTTAATTCTGCCCCAGCCCCTGATCGTCATAACTAAATCAGGCTCTATTTGACTTCCTCAACCCCGAAAAGGCGCAAACGCGTTACGAATTTATTGAAGTTCACTGAACTTTGTAACTGGGTTAACATCTATTGGGTTTGTTTATCTATTTTTCTCTGTTGCATGAACTTCAAACATTTCTTCCTTTTATTGTTGCACGATTATTTATCTCTGCATTTCTCCCACTATCTCTCTCTATCTCTCTTTTTTATCTATCTATCTCTGTCCGTTTTATCTATCTATCTATCTATCTATCTATCTATCTATCTATCTATCTATCATTTTTAATTCATATCAGTCTATCTATCGGTCCGTTTTCATCTATCTATTTATCAATCTGTCCAATAGCCCTATTATGTCAGCAAAGGTTGTCTTAATTCCTGACCAACACACATACCTACAAACTCATATAGGCATGCACGCTCGCACACAAATATAAATATACATATGCATATATATATATATATATATATATATGTATATATATATATATATATATATATATATATATATATATAACTATACATATGTATATTTAACCTATCATGCTATATTTGATTTTCTCGCCCTGAAAAGGCAAGGATTCGTCGGAAATTTAAAGCACTTCACAGAGGCAACATAACTAGGTTATTGCCTCTGTTCAATAATGAAAAAAAAATAAAATAAAAAAAATAAAAAGAAGGGCCAAAAGAATTGCTTTAGCAGAAAAAGGGGTATTTTGTTTGAACGAAAGCCATAATAATTTCCTTTATACCGTTAAACATATTCTGACAAAAAGGTTCAGATGTGAGATTTTATAACGGACGGTTGCACAGGATATATGTATAGTATTTATTTAGAAATATATATATATATATATATATATATATATATATATATATATATATATATATTGGTTATTTCAAATTGTATATCGTTACATTCAGACGAAATGTCTCGTTGCTGTTTCAACTTTTCAAGCGAATGCGATTATGTACATATATACACACACACACACACACACACACACATATATATATATATATATATATATATATATATATATATATATAAATATATATATAAAGAGAGAGAGAGAGAGTGGGGAGAGAGAAACAATGATCTTCAGAGATAGGGAGATATTCATATAAGTATCTGAAAGGTTTTGTAGACATATATACAAATAAATATGTGCGTGTGCATGTTGGCAACTATATAAATATTAATTAAAATGAATATGAATGCGTTATACTATTTGAAACGACTTCCCCTTATTACACGGAGAATGCGTCACTGGGTCTACGCAGCGCAAATAGAATAAACAATTAAGTAAATGGGCTGCTGCAGAAATCGAACCCACGACCGGTAGGTAACTGCCTTGATACGGATAGTTTAATCGAAAATCTGATAGTCGGTAAAGGAATGTTGAACAGTTTAAATTGTACAATTCTTATCGATAATTTCGTCTAAATTCCTTGTGTATGCTTATTTTATTCGATAAATGTCCCAAAATGGGTATCTATAATATTTTAGATATAAATTTAGCTCGAAATAGAAAAATTTAGCCGATTTTAGCAATTTACGATACGTGGCAACATCGTCAAGAAATCGTTTGACATTTCATCTATTCATAATATCACACCTCTTATGAAATAATAACAGCGGGTAAATGACACAGAAATTACCTTCTTTCCCCTTTCTGTTTTTTAACGTAACTGGGACCGTCCGATACACAGACCGACCAACCGACCGACCAACCGACCGAAAAGCGTCTTATAGAGACTTTTGGGCATATCTGGAAAACGACTTCAGAGTTCCGATAAAAAAGCAACAGAAATATTCAAAATATACATATTCATATCTAACAAAGAAAATAACGGCATATGAGTCATTGTTAAATTAGCTTTTATTTCTTATGCACAAAAGCAATGAAAGTCTCTCCAAAATATCTTCAAAAAGGCTTCTGAGTATTTGAAGACATAAACACAAAAATATCAAGCCAATTATAAATAATGGATTTATATGTCGTTCGGCTATCAACAAAACACCTCATCGACATTCTGTCTTTATATTTTGATCCCCAAACTGAGTGAACTGTCCAATTCACTTTTAGGGTATCAGGAAAACTGCCCCTGGATAACTACCCCCTTCAGATAAATGACCATTGGACAATATCCCTCGTGGCCTATTACTAATTCTTCATAGCACTTTGACTTCAACTTTACAGTTGTAATGCTATTGTCTGGGGGGCAATTATCCAGGCTTCAGTTGTCCTAGAATCCAATTTTAATTCAAGTATAGTAATTTCACACGCACCAAGTGGAATGACAATAGATAGATTAAGGGAAAGAGAGAAAAGGGAAAGATCCAGTCTTGAGTGCATTTTTTCCGTGTGTAAAGGGCGTCAAAAAACGACAAAACGCACTGAAAACACAGTCAGCCTTTTTATGGCTATTCTTAATAGCTAAAATGGCCAGAAAATAAATTGAAAATTTTCAAGTGTACTGCTAGATTGGCTTTGAATATCGCTTAATTTTGAATTTTCGCGCGGCTAAAGCAAGAAACGCGCCTAATTCAGCACAAAAAGCGCTAAATTGGCAATATCGTTCGTATGGTCAAAAGATCCATAACCAAAGTGTTCGAAACTTTAGTTGAGTAGTTTTTTTCTTTTAAAAGTACTCGACATGAATATTCTCAAAACTTGTCAAAGTGTATACAATTCATTTCTCTCCGCATTTCTACATGTGAAAGAGCAAAATAACGATGTATATATATATATAGAGAGAGAGGGAGATGATGTAAGACTGGAGATTTTATAAGTACACACATCTACTTACTGATTTCTAAATTAGTAGGATGATTCTTCGCACCAAATTAAGCAGTGCCTTCTTCGAAAAGCTGCGTTCGATATTCTTTTAACTGGGGGCGAACACCAGCTTCCAGAAGCGGATCACTAAGCATCTCAAGACTTCTAAACTGATTGATAGAAATGTCCTTATAAAAAAAGATTGAAACTCAAACCCGAATACATTAATGAGTGTGCCTCACTGGGTGTTACATTGTGGTCATATTACAATAGTTAGTAAGCCAAGGTAGCGAGTTCGATCCTCTCTTGAGGCCCCTCAAATGTGACCATGAGCTAGTCTAAGCTCAGTTTAGTAATTTCTATTTTCTTTTTACACATTCCAATACTTTACCACAAAAAATATACTAACTGAAAAAAGTAGAATCTTTTTCAGATATGTATAGGAAAGTATTAGCTTTATGCTGTAATGATTGCAGTTTGGGTTATTTCAAACTTTGAAGCTTATTTCCAATATAAACTATTATTTAACTATGTAATATATTAACCATGTAACATACCATTTTGAAGGCATGAATTTTGCTCTATTGATTTAAGCCAAAAGTTTTCCTTTTTACTATCTATCCTGGTTTATTTGAGGATGTCAAATCAAAGATGGAAATTTTGTTTTATGAATTCAAAATGAGACGTAGATCAGCGAAAACTGCTCGCAATATCAACCAAGTGTTCGGACAGGGGACTATCAATGAACGTATAGCTCAATATTGGTTCCGACTATTTTGAAACGGAGACGTGAGCCTTGAAGATGCAGACTTCCTTCTGTGTTTTACGACATAAAATTGAGGGCTGCCATTGAGGTGGACCCACGCAAAACAACACTATAGGTTGCAGAGTAACTAAACGTTGACCACATTCGATATTTGCCACAAAATTGGAAGAGAAAAAAGCTCGTCATGTCGTGTCAATGACCCAGCGGAAATAGGATGAACTTGATTTTCGTAAATCTACCTCACCTTAGCTCACTTACCAGACCTCTCTCTGACCGACCACCGCTTTTTTAAGCGTTCCGACAACTTCCCGAAAGCGATGGTCTTCGACATCCGGGCATTGGTTTCCTGACACCGGAATTCTATGCTAAATGGACTCGTTTCTCATTGGCGAAAATGTGCCGCTTCTGAAGGTTATTGTTTCCATTTATAACTTTTATTCTACGCCGAGATAGACCGCTTTTAAGTTGCTGAAAGAATGCAATTATTTTTGCACCGACCTAATAGTTGTTGATCTGTGATATCAAGTAGTTTGATGAACGTGATGAGTTTGGCTAAGATTTTGGTTTCTATTTCCACCAAGAAAACCTTGTAGTCTGGTACCAGTAACATGATACAGTCATGCAACTAGTGGGTGGATTTTGAAAACTGCATATGTTGTCTTCCTGATAATAAAATGATGAAAGGTGAGATAGGTCTTTGATTTAACTCTGTTTGTATTATCTACTTTCCCGCCTCTTGTTTCTCGTCATAAATTGTGCACTGTCAAGGTTATCAAAAGACGTAACAGCTTTTTGCTGCTAACACCTACACACAGGTTCCTCACTCTCCAAATGGAGAGAGGACAAGCGAGATAAATTTTTTACGAGCAATAACCCGAAGAAGCAATCGCCATTAATTTATATGGGAGAAGTTTTGAGCGTTCCCAGATTTAAAAAATGATTGTGGTATAGTAGGCTGAATCGTAAGATTTGGGGATGGTAGGAGGAACAGGTGGCTGGGGTGTGTGCTGCCTCTGTAACAGCTAGCGACAAAACCCCTCTCAACACAGAAGAAAGACGTTAAGTTTATTGAAATAAAAAAAAAACAACAGCAAAAATACTTGGGGAAGGTTACAGGATACATTTATGATAAACAGGTCTAGCTAGTCACACAATAGTAACTGTAGCCTTAACAGGGTCCGATCAATCGAAAAATCGGGAAAGGGGTGATCAGTTTATAAGTTACTTTTCTCACATTTTGTTGGACAGTTAACATTTAAAAAAGTATAAATTTAAAAAAAACAAACCCCAAAACCCAACCTCAAACGTGAATGTTAAGGGACTATTTACCATAAACGTACATTGCAAATTGACCCCCCCCCCGAAACTCATTTAGGGGGTGACCTTCTAGCTCCATTGTTGTGGCCTGCACTCGTTATACATGCGTATATAGTCAGCAAGACCAACTTGAAAACTGGAAAAAAGCCAATGTTGACAGTTCTGGTTAACAGCCTCTAATAATATTAATTTTTCTTTTTAGAGTCGGTGCACACACATGGTCGGGTTTGCTTTTTGAGCGATATTTGTGTTTTTTAATTCGAAAATGAGGAAATTGGCGATGTTCATGAGGAGGAATGAGGCTGGGAGGGCTGTCCGGAAGATTTCGTTTCGATCAGGGTCAGGGAAGTGGGGTTGGGCGATTTTCTGTTTGGATTGAGTGGGAGAATATACATTGGGTTAACGGAGAAAAAGGTTTATACCACAAGGAGGGAGAGAACATTCGAAGTGAAGAGAAGAAGGAAAATTTTTCTCAAAAGAAGAAGAAGAAGAAGAAGAAGAAGAAGAAGAAGAAGAAGAAGAAGAAGAAGAAGAAGAAGAAGAAGAAGAAGAAGAAGAAGAAGAAGGAGGAGGAGAAGAAGAAGAAGATGAAGAAGAAGAAGAAGAAGAAGAAGAAAAAGAAGAAGAAGAAGAAGAAGAATGGTTAAAGAAAGATGTGAAATAGGTAAACGAAAGCTGTTGAAAAAGAGAAAGTGAAGATAAACAGGAAAGAAGAGAAAGAGTAAAAGATACAAATGACGAAGAAATGAGGAAAAAGATCAGAGATGTAGTAAAAGGAAGGAGGAAAGAAAGAAAGAGAAAAGGAAAAAGTAATGACAGACAACAGAAAGACAAAAGAATGAGTAAAAAATTAATGGGAAAAAGGACTATATAAAGTAAAAAGGAAAGAGAGAAAGACGGGAATATAAAACAAAAAAATAAGATTTAAAGAAAGAGAGATGGAAATGGAAAAGGACTATATGGTATAAAGAAGGGAGAGAGAGAAAAAAAAGGAAGAAAGAAGGGAGAGAGTAAATGAAATATGACCGAAAAGAAGAAGAGATAGAAAGAAAGAAAGAGAAAAAGAAAGAAAGAAAGAAGAAACAGTATACATATATTGCCAGCCAGACAGCCAGACCAGCTTAAAAATTGAGAGAAACCTTGTTGGCAATTTTTGTTGATGGTCTCTTAAAATCGAGTGTACAAGATAAGAGGAAGCGAAGGAAAGAGAGCAAACTTAAGCCCAGGAAAAGAAAAAAAAAGGAAATTGATGACGTAAACGAAAGGAAGAATGATAGAGAAAAAGAAGGGATAGAGAAAGATAAAAGAAAGAAAGAAAGAAAAAGAGGAATATTCGGAAGAAGGGAAAGAAATGATTCAATCGAAATCTCTGGTCGAGCCTCAATCCAAACTGTTTATGGAAAAGACGAGAATCTGGAATCCATCTTTATTTGACTTGTATAAACAAAATCTCACGTCTCACACATTCATACCCAAATACACTCATGTATACACATGCACATATATACACGTAAACACAGTATCATTCTGTCGCGTACACACATATACATACACACACAGATATGTGCTTGCAAAAGGGTACAGGATATATATACATATATATATATATATATATATATATATATATATATATATATATATAATTGCCAAAGGGTACGGTATATATATATATATATATATATATATATATATATATATATATATATATATATATATAATTGCCAAAGGGTACGGTATATATATATATATATATATATATATATATATATATATATATATATATATATATATATATATATATAATTGCCAAAGGGTACGGTATATATATATATATATATATATATATATATATATATATATATATATATATATATATAATTGCCAAAGGGTACGGTATATATATATATATATATATATATATATATATATATATATATATATATATATATATATATATATATATACATATATATATATATATATATATATATATATATCCTGTACCCTTTTGCAAGCACGCTTGTATTACGAGAGTGGGAAATAGATTAATAGTGCATCTGTTAAAAATATTAACGCTTCTTTTTTAGAACATACAAAACACCTTTTATTTATAAAGCGATCATAACTGCATGTTGTCTATATTTACCGTCTGAAAAAAAATCAGAATGTAAATGCTTCCCTTCGGGATCTGCTGAGCTAGCTAGTGCCCTTAGGCTGGCAGCAGCATCAGCTGCCCCTGCCTTTGGGGCCCATGTGTAGCGGAATAAGATTCAGTTTAACAAAAGAGAAGGAACCGTAAAAGAAGAAAAGAAAACTTGGCTACGATACAGTCAAACTCCCTTGCTTCATAAAAATCTAAACAGTGAATACAACAGAATTCATTTTTCCGTACAATATTATTCCGAAACTACATATCTCATTTCAACTCCTTTATTAGTAGTTCCAGTAATGGGATTTGTAAACTTTCGTCTTCAGTTTTTGCGTGCGTCACTGTTATTCGAGCATGACGTTAGTGGTTTTGAGCCCGGTCATTGTCATCCGTCATTATTGTTACATTTTATTTACCGGATTTCGGAAGTTCGATTCACATCTCGTTTTTGCTCCGACGAAAAAAAAAAGCGAAAAGCAAAAATAGTGTTTTTTTAATTTTTACAACGAACTATCATAGAGGCAGGGCACACTTTCACATGCTCCATCGTATATACCAGTCTCCTGTATCTTTCACCGACCCCATCTCTGATGCATAAGCCAAGTATACTAACATCAACATTTTGGGATTCTGGGAACGTAGAAATATTCTCATCAATTGATAATAATTATTTCTTAGCTATACTTTATTGCGGACAAGACGGAGAGATTAACTGGATGAACTTAGAAAATACTGACTCTGCAACGCCCACGATAGAGAAGTGTGGCGAATCCTGGGGAAAGTCCAAGTCCAAAGACGGACGTTAAAAGATTGATGATGATGATGATGATGATGATGATGCTGATGATGATTTTGGATGTTTCTCATACGAATGCTTTACTTTTGAATTTCAGGGGAGGGGGCTGTATTTGACCCCACGAACTGACATATAATTGTTATTCAATCAGTATCTACAGTAATCTAACAGGAAGCGGTGCTTTGGGCGTGACATGAGCGTTAGTAAATTCACCTCTCAGTTGAAATGGTCTGCTAGGCTAGCATGTTAATCGTTACCCCAAGACGAGATATTCACGGCTATACAATCGGCTATTGTTATCATCCATCTGTGAGAATCGAGCATGGAGAACTTGTTATGTTACTAACCACATTGGTCTACCTAGTGTGAGCTAGGAATCGAGAATTGGTCTTTTTCGTTAGCACCCATCAGACCAAAACATTCATAACCTGTAGAAATTGATTTTTTAAGTTCATTCTCAGGCAGCACCCCACACGGGAAACTAAACTACTGAATCCTCAATTGAACTAAAAAGCACTCAGGGAGTGCATACCTCTACCAACACCATCGATAGGGGAGGTAATTTTAATCATGTCTATTGTCCACCGTTCCACAGACTTCCATCGGAGTTCTTTGAGAACTTATGGAGATATCGTGTGGACATACGTAAGTTTTTGGTAATATTATGTAGCATCGACATATAACTACGATTTAGGGGAGATAATTGTCCATAGATCGGCCCTACTTCTCCTTTAGCCTATTTCTAACCCATCCACGAAATAACACTGAAATTCATTGTGAACTTTTGGAGATATCGGATGAAAAGACAGACTAAGAAAGGGATGCAGCCAAATACATACACCAGAGAGCGCTGACAGAGCACACATCCCTACCAACGCTGTGTATCAACTCAACACAAACAAAAATCCTGGATTCGACGCACATTTTAATCACTTAACCCGTTGCCTGCCCCTTCCATAAAAATCTCATTGAAATTCATTGAGGACTTTTGGAGATATCGGGTCAGCAGACAGAAAGACAAACAAGTGGTAATACGTATACCACTCCAATTTTTGTTGGCTGAGGTAATAGATCGAGAAATATGTTTAATCAATTCAAAATCAATTCATTCAAGATATGAACAGAAAGTTCCATGAGTCGTCCACCGTAGAGTTTGAATACCATTATTGCTAGATTACAAGACACTGAGTTGAATGTAATTTTAGGTAAGATACATCTTTCTACTGAGTTTCATGTAAATCTGATTTGAAACAGCAGAGATGCAATATGAGGACTGACCGACGGACGTACGGACAGAGCTCCTTATAGAGAAGTGAGGACGCCTCTAACAAGAACGAACAAAGAAACGAGAAAACAAATCTCAATTCACATACCACTAAGCAACTCATACCAATAAATCATATTGCTAATTTGGATGCTGGAACTGTTTAGAATTTGAATTATATCTGTATTCACAAATCTCTGTTTTATTATGTTGACGCCTCGAGAACTGCCGAATGTATAATTCCAGACGTCTCTCTTTGAGTACCACATTCCTTTTTGGTGCAAATCTTTCCAACTGCCCACATAGATTCCACCGTCTGTGCTTGGTTACCATTTGGTATTTTTCAAGACCGAAATTGGGCAAATTTGGTACGGAACAAAGCTATTATGTTTCAAAAACAGCAATTTGGTACTGAAAGTAAATCCACAAAAGATAATATCTCTTACACACGGATCTCATGAAACGATATGAATATAGAAAAAACGATAGATTTCAAAAGTATATATTTTAATCTAATCTTACCACTGTCTAAGCCTAATGATTGATTCTAGGCTATTTGATTAGTTTGGTACTTGAATTATTTGATTCGGTCCCGAGATCATACAACTTTGGTCTTGTGTGGCACAAGATATCAAGCAAACCCTGTGTCTGTGTGTGCGTGCCCGTTTGTGGATTGAGAAAATCTTTCGAGTGATTCACAATCAGGTGATTGAAATATATACCAGGTGAATTGAGCACACCTTTATGAAACTCCAAATATCCGATGCATTTTTTGTGGCTGGCTCAATACATTCCTGAACTATTTGCGTGGGAGTTTCTGAAGAAGGTTCCGGAACAACAGACCAAAAAAACAATCATTGATATCCTCACCTCTGACAATCCCACATCCTTATTTTACTGTTAATGCATTTCTCTAGTAAAACTATCTGCTATGCATATATATTTGTTCATGAACTAGCTCTATCCAGTCAATAACGCTAATATTAACTCCCGACCCATGACAATCCCTTTCTTCGTGATTTTCAACGAATTTCTATATTGAACATTATTTGTAATGCCTTTATACGATACATAAAATAACCTTATTTTCTCAGTAGTGATTGCATTAATTCCTGACCATTGACGATTCGTCTCTTCCAGATTTTCAAGGCATTTCTGATTATTTCCAAAACTGTTCAATAACGTATATTTATAAGGTAAAACTGTTAACGATGCATTTCTTTAGTAAAATCATTGACAATTGATTTTCATTAATATATTCAAAAGTCCTTTTCTGTTAGTGATGCTCCCATTAATTCTTGACTACTGGAAATCTTTTTCTTACGGATTTTGAACGTTCAGCATAAAGATTAAGTGTCGGGTCTTGCTGAATTAAATTTCGGATCGAAACCTGCCATGTTTGGTGTTTAATTTTCCAATTTCTCCCAAACACGAGAACTATTCTGTTTGTTTGGACAGACAGTATTTCTAGGTGGATAATTGGCGAGGTTGCAGTAGAGTCAGTTGATAGTGTTACGAAAAGGCGAAAGTTGGCTTAAGTCGTGGCAATCTCTCGAGGTCTAAGATGGTTGTCTTTGTCCAGCTTGATCTTATGTACTCTCAGGTAGCTTAAGAATGCTAGCCATGGAGCTTCTCCTGCATACGGAGCAGGTAATTCCAGGTGGTTTGATTGGGCCTAGGTTGTTGCTGACTCTTTTAATTTTCTTCTCTTTTTCCTTATATCTGTTGATCTTCTAGCTTCGGAAGTTGCTGTTCCTTCTTGGATGTTGGATCTCCATAGTTCCCTGCCCTTGGCAATTATTTTCCGATTGTCTGTATCACTGTTACATATCATCATGTTGGCTTTTAAGACGCCTTCGTATCTCTAAATGCTTGGTTAAAAAACAATCGGCGCTAAAATACAACCATTATTGTTTGATTTCACTTCACCGTTATAATTTACCGTGCCATTTTTTGTATTCTCCACCCCGTGAGGAGAAATATCACACAGGGACTTTGTAATTTGAGGTATCCACCCATCAGTCAAGGTCGCATATTATCTAGAAATTGCCTGGTCTCCTTGTAAATTTGTTGCAAACAATGGGGCGTGTCCTTAACCCCACCCATTCAGTACAACGGGGAGGTGTTGACAGCTAAAGGAGTCCCCGGTAACCAGACATCAATTAATTGCTGTTTGGTTCCAGCTTCGAAGGGACTGCGTATAAAATTGTTAAAAGCAATTAGTTTTTTTTCTACTTGTGATATCAAAGTTGACTTGAACAACGAACGAAAAGATTGGAGATTACCGATCTGGTTAGTCACTCAATAGAAACTGTCGCATCTTTAGTCAGCATGCCATGTAGCGGGTGATCAGTTAAATATCGCAAAAAGGGAGGATCAATGTATAAATCACCTCTCTCGCCTTTTGTTGGGCAGGGATCAATAAAAAACAATCCAAGAAAACATGCATGAACGCTGTTGAACACATTCTAAGGGACTAATTTAGCACGAACTTTCATTGTAAATAGAATCCCTTCATCAAATATAAAGAGAGGTTCAAAAACATTTCTTTAGGCATAAGGAGTAAATATTTAATTTTTCAGCCCTGTATCTCTGTTTGTGCTGTTTGAATGCACGACACATAGATAGCTAGCCAGTCAGTCGGAGAATCACTCAAAAACTGAAGAAACCTCCATTCATAGTTTTGACGACAGTTTTGGTTGACGGTTTCTGATGAAAAAAAATAGTGAAGTTTTCTATGTTTCAATGAGGAACAGTGATAAAACACCCAGTACAAATCGTGCTGATGACTATTCTGTTTCATGATACCGATGACACAAACCTATCTTTCCGGGCAGAGGTCGAGTTTTCTAGCCAAGAACACCCCTTTCTCTCCACTCTCACCACCACATAATCAGCGAGGGATTATATTTCAACCTCAACGCCCGGCAGTTGTTAGACGTGGTGTATTATTATTGAGTGGGCGACGGTATTCCTAACTCGAGTGAGCCAACATGTGTTTATAGCAAAGCCGGTTATGGCGGATGAAACTGATTAACGTTCTTCTGTTGGTTGAACGTCCATCTTTGTTTTCTTGCAGCCTCGTTTTCGTCTTTGGCAAATGGTTATCACACGTGAAATGGGAGTTGTCCGTGGTCGTTCATCTTCAGCTGTATACACCTTTCGTGGATTTGTTTGGGGTTTAATTAAGATTCTAGCACGAGAGCCAAGCGGTAAAGAGAGCTGAAGAAGGGAAAAATAAGAATACTTACATAGATAGCTAGCCAGCCAGCCAATGTGTGCGTGTGCATGCATGTGTTTGAGAGAGAAAGGTAGTCAGAGATAGGGAGGAGGATAGAGGAGAAGAGAGAAGGGATGAGAAAGAATGAACGTGGTGCAAAAAGTGAGGAGGGATAAGCAGAATGAAAGAAAGGGAATAATTACGAAAGACGATGACCAGAATTAGGTATTAGGTTCGTGTAAAAATTTCTTGCGTTTTTTCACCATCGACTTTAAATTAGTATATCTCAGCTTATAATAAAAGTTATCAATCGAAATAAGAACCTTCAGAATGTGCATATCTTCGCTAACTATAAACGAGCCCATGCATTCTGAAAGCTGATAATTCTGCGTTTTGAACTGCTACCTGTTTATTGAAAACCTTCCTTTGCAGGAATGGTCGGAAGGCTTGAAAAAAGTGGTGGTCGGTCGGAGATAGGTCTGGTAAGTGGGCTACGTGAGGTAGAGTTTCATAGCCTAGTTTGTTTACTTTCTACATGGCCATTCGCGCGACATACGAGCTTTCTCTTCATTCTGGATCATTCGCATAACATGTCGAGCCGTTTTTGCTTTTCCAATTTAGTGCAAATATCGAACGACTGTTGCATGATCAACTTTCAGTCCCTAGGCAACCTCATCGATTATTTTTCATGGTCCTGCCAAAGTAATGACCCTCTATTAGATGATCTCTATCAGTGAAGGACCTCCGCATCATCATGGCTCTATTTCGAAAGGAACAAATGTTGAGCTGTACGTTCGTTGACGATCCCATGGCTAAATTTCTGGTTGATATTGCGCCAATTCACATCTCATTTTGAACTCATACATCGATATTGTTCAAATTTGCTTCTTTTCCATCTTTGATTTGACAACCTCAAATAAACGAGAATAAATAGCGAGAAAATTTTCAGCTCAAATGATTTCTATGGTACATGAACGTGTAGATATAAATATAATACATAAAATATCCATGCCTACGCCTTAAAATGGTATCTTCCATGAATACATTTAAATGATAGCTTATTCCAAATCATCATCATCATCATCATCATCATCATCATCATCATCAGTCTTTTAACGTCCGCCGTTGGACAGAGACCTTCCCCAGGATTCGCCACTTTTCTCTATCGTGGGAGTTACAGAGCCAGTATTTTCTAAATTTGTCAGGTTTATCTCTCCATCTCGTATTCTGTCGGCCTCGGTTTCGCATGTGATCTCTGGGGATCCATGTTGTGAATCGTGATGTCCATCGGTTGTCTCCCGTTTTCTTCCTCATATACTGTGCTGTCTTGTGATCTCTCCATGTGAGGTTGAGCATGATTTTGTCATGTGCATGTTGCATGATTTTCAATTTATGGGTCTTTCTCTTTGTTAGGTTCCAGGTTTCAGCTCCATAAGTGACTATTGGGAAGACGCATTGGTTGTATACTCTTTTGCACTGACTTGAGAGAAGTTGAAGAAGAAGATGGACATTGAGAGAAGAAAGAAAGTTAGGAAGAATTGGACGGAGAAAAACAAGGAGAGGGCAAACACTGAAAGAAAGACAGAACAATTACTCAAGTATTGTGGTAACACAGATAGGATTTGTTAAATGAATATGCTCAAAACTGTTACCCATTCGCAATTTTACATTTTCCTGGTGATACAGCAGAAAAGGGCGGTAGGGAAATCGAAACACTGATCACAATTGTATTTTGGAGCCGATTGCATGTGAATCTGGTGTACATGGGTAAATTTTCGGCTTTTCTTATTATTACCCACTGACTATACCCTTACACCACAACTCAATCTCTCTTTGTTCAATTTTAGTTATTTTTTTCAATCCAATAAAATGAGCATTTCTGTTACTACGGAAACGTAGTTCTTTGTACATCGAATTTTGTACTTCTCGGCATCCAGTCTGTATGCTCCGCATTAGGAATCATGAAAATTTTTTTTATCAATGGTTGGGAATTGATATAAGCGTTACTGAGAGAATAGTATTTTTTCAGGGAGAACGTGAATGCATTGTTAATGATTTTACAATTGAAAAGTAGAGCAAACACACCTGACGATGAAAATGCATCAAAATGCGATAGAGACTAGGAAGAATCCCAAGAGTACATTCCTCTGCCAACGCCATTGTCAGGGGAGAAAATTGTACATGGATCCACTGCAAAAATGTTATCAATTCTTCTATAGCGTATCACCAACTGTTCCACAAGATTTCATTGGTAACTTCTAGGGATATAGTATGGACAGACAGGAGCGTATGGAAAAATGTATGAAAATTTAAAAAAAAACTTTGATCCACCCAAAACTGAACCAATTATTTCTTACCCCATTGCAAACCCTTCAACAAAATTTCATCAAAATTCATCAAGTAATTTCGGAGAAAGACAGAAAGACACTATTGAATTCGATTTCAGGAAGAGAGGGATAATCAATAACCAGAGATTAATACAAACATTACGAATGGAACTGGACTATTGATTGTATATTGTATATGAACTGCTTACGGTTCTCCAACGATATTGCATTGACAATTAGGGAGAAAGCGATTGTCTGTGGACAGAAATTAAAGTGTTACTAACAAAATAGGTGTATTAATCTATAATGTGATGAATTGCTAAATATTCTAACATAAATACGTTGAGCAAATTGATTGTCACTGCTCAGGAATTAATGAAATCTCTACTGCAAAAATAGGGTTTTATACATATATGTATATATATATATATATATATATGTATATGTATATATATATATATATATATACATATATATGGCTCATTAGGTATACTATATATATTTATAGTATACCCTGATGAGCCAAAACATAATGACCACCAGCCTAATGTGTTTTTCCTCAATGAGCTCGCAAGACAGCTCCTACCCGATCAAGCATGAACTCTACAAGACCTAAAAAAGTATTATCTCGAATCTTGTCACAGAATGTTTACAGCGTATCATTCATCTGCTGCAAGTTACATTGAAGGTTTCATAGGATTAGTTGGTATAACATAAGTACTCAATGAGATCTGGAGAGTTCGTTGACCAAGGAAACATATGTCCCCGAAAACAATTGCCGTACAAAACGTTCAGTGAGGTGCAGTACATTGTCCCATTGAAAGATGTTACTACAAGTGTTAGAACGACGCCAAAATGGAGTGTACGTAGTCTCCATGATGTTGAAGTCGGTGGTACACGACATGATACCTTCCACATTGATGATAGGACCTAGAGTTTCTAATCAAAACCTTGTCAAAATCATCACTCTGCTTTCAACCGCTTGTCGCTCTTTCACAGTATTTCCCCGTGACTCTGTCTCCGATAAAGACACCGTCCGCCTTATTCAAGACAAAACAAATCTAAGCGTGACTCATCGGACTAAGCAACATTTTACCATTTATGCAAGCCTCAGTTCCAACGCTCCTGGCGCATTGAAGACGCTTTCCGCGATGGACATAGGTTACTCTCTGGGTAGCGACGAATGATTTCCTTCACTTTGATAAAAGCTATCTACCACAGTAGGCTTTCTCTTGGATCGTGCTTGGTGAGAAAGGTTCAACTACAACTGACCTCTCGATAACTGCTCCCGAATAATTGCTCCCTGACAATAGCGTAGCAACTGTAAAGCCATTGATAAAGTTCGCAGAAATAAAGTAGTCGGCCATGTAAATGATCACACCCAGAGGGAAACTGTCCAAGGGGCAATTGTCAAGAGTCCTTTATCCGGGGGCAGTTATCCAGGAGGCAGTTGTCTTATGGGGGTAATTGTTCCGAGTGCAGTTGTCCTGATACCCGCGGGAGAGCATGGATTGGTTATACAGACCAATAAAAATGGACAAAACAGAAACGAAAGCGAACGTTCCAGTAGGCCATGAGATGAAATTGAAAGAATGAAAAGCTGATAAATATCTTGCACTAGAATTGAAAGATTTCGGGATATGAGGGAGACAATTGCACTTACCATTACTGACACACTCGGGAATTTTCCTGTACATCATCGCTGCAGAGTTTTAAGAATTGGAAATCGGAAGAAACACTGAAATTTTTCAGACTAGGCCATTACTAAAAGTATCTAGAATATCGAGTTAAGTGCTGGATTATAACAGAAACTTGCTGAAACTTTAGGGAAATCAACAGATTTTCCAGCTATGAAAACTCTACGAGTAAACCTTGGACTCTGGGATGCAAACGGACCACTCAATCTGATACAAACAGATCACTCAATCTAGGCCAAAAAAACCCAGTTAGTTGTAGTGAACTAGAAGAAAGAAAAACATGTCAACTTGTGGATTTTCCTTTTCCTGCAGACCACAGGGTGAAACGGAAAGAATGGGAAATGCTAGTCAAGTATCTATTCCAGGGTTTCTCAACCCGGGTGCTACTGCTCACCGTTGAACAATTCAAACTCTTGGGTGGGCGTTTAGCTTGTCTGTAGAAAATGGTGGGTGTTTTGAAATTTTTGTGGAAGGTTTAGGATTTCGAGTTTTAAAGTCTGTAATTGACCATGACAATGAGTCAACAACAACACTTTTTAAAAAATTATCAATTCACCAAGCAGCATTGTGATATCGCACTTTACGTAAACATAATTTGCTTGCACGAACAATCTCTCTCCAGACACAAGGGTCGCATTGATGGTAGCTAAAAATGGTACGTGTGTGCAAAACATCAGATGTTATTACTTTACTTTCACTCTCATTAGCGTAAGCTGTTCATTTTTTTAGTTTCTAAGTGTTGAAAATTGTTTCGGTATACTTTTGGATATTTACCATACTGGTGGGCGATAGAAAAATTTCCCGTGTGAAAGTAGGTGAGGATGCCAAAAAGGTTGAGAACCTCTGATCTAAACCTTGCCAGAGACCTAAAATAATTGTTGATCATAAAGGTGGAAGCAGTACCCAAGTAGCTCTCCTAGAAATATTAGTAAAAAGGTTTGAAGGAACAATGAATCCAAGGAAGAACCAAGACCGTCATGATGTCAGAAATTATGAAATTAGCTTAAAATACTGAGTAAAGTCCTAAAGTGTTAGGGAGACTTGCTAACACTTAATCCCTAGTGGAGGCTCTCAGTTGCGACTGGTGTGAAAACTCAACGAGTACAAATAATAAGGATAGGTTTTTTTTTTTCTCGGAATTCTACAGAGTTGGAGATTTCAGATGCAAAACTATCAAACAAGAATTTATTGGATTCCAAGATGATATGCAATAACCTGATATCTAATTTAACCGGCGGTGAAGGGATTTGTAATGATAATTGTGAACTGTGGTCAACGTACTATCAATTGCGTAAAGAGTAACTGTAACATCGGAAATACTAGTTGTAATCTGCAGCGTGAAGACTTGCAGAATTAGTATTAGTTGTAGATTCTAAGAATAAGTGCAGGTGTTCGTGGTCTGACCAAGCTAGTGACGTCAGCTGTCTGGGATGTCTAGATGAAGATGCCGTCTCCATAATGGCGCCGGATGAAAAGGGGCGGATCCATCTGTTGCCATGACAATGCAGCTGCAATCGTGAAAGTATTAAAGGCAGCTCTCAGGGATGAAGAGAGGCGGATGTGTGAATGGCTAAACGTTTTGAGTAACGAGTTTACGACGGGGGCGGCGGCGGGGGTGCAGGGGGATGTCGAGAAGGGGAACGTTTTCATTGGTCGACGCGATCGCCGAGTCTACGAGGAGGAAAAAATGCGGCACGTGCGAACAGATTGCCAATACTAATGATACAGCCACTCTCCATTATATCGCGGGTGTTGGGGTCCAAGAAAGATAAGACTGCGTCATAACCGGGCGGCGATCAGTTCAGCCATCGTGCATCGAGATTTTAGCTATTTCGTGGCGAGAATTGCCTATTTTGTTGCTAGATTAATACATTGAGGTCCACCGTCTACCTGTCTGCGTTATAACGCGAACCGGTCTATGACGAACCTACACGCCCATATAGATTTCAGAACGTTCCCGTTGTCTCTCTATGTATTTATCCGAAGTATTTCCTTTCGTTATTGTGAAAGTTTTTAAGACGATTGAACTTTTTCTTGTTGTTTGTGTGGTAAAAGGTACGGTTTGGCCAATCTGTTCTACGGCCTACTTCAGATATACTATGTGATGATGGTAGTTTTTTTTCTCTTTCTAATGGTAAGATCACTACAACGTTGGATTCGGCGGTATCTTCTTTTTCTTTCCTCGTTAAGCCAGGATTTTCATGCCTTGTCTTTGTTGAGTGGTGTACTTTATCAGTTACTCTTTATCAAAGTCCGTTTAATCGACGTACCTTGGTTAAAACTTTCTGATTTTCCTTCTTCTGTAATAGCAGATGCTTCTCTTTATGGTGTGTTATTGTTTTCAATTCGTAGTCTGAACAATCTTAATTCTTCTTTTTATCTAATTAAAAGTTCTTCCACTATTCGTTTTTAGGATTTAGAGAACTAACTCTCACGTTACGCGGCTTCTTCTGTTCCTGGATAAGGTCCTGATATTTATCTATTTTTAGTTTCCTTTTATCCCCACCTTTCAGTTGGTTGTAACGGTTACATTTGCGATTTTGAAAACCTTCTTCACAAAAATCTGACAGCATTGTTATGATCATACTATCTTTCTGCTTGTTTGTGTGAACGGGCATTACTTTTTGTTATCACCCTTCTCGTATCTTTTGACCTTTCTCTCCTGCCTCTTCATTCACCCTCTCAATGTAATCAACAAAGATAAGAATGGAATTGGGTGCGTATGCTTCAATGGGAGCAAAAGAGGCACGTCCTCCACTGAGAC
This sequence comes from Thysanoteuthis rhombus, assembly GCA_963457665.1. Lineage (NCBI taxonomy): Eukaryota > Metazoa > Mollusca > Cephalopoda > Oegopsida > Thysanoteuthidae > Thysanoteuthis > Thysanoteuthis major. Next base: position 40,237,155 of record OY735229.1, read on the forward strand.
TGTCCCCTCCTCCAGCCAATCTTGCAATGCGATATACAAGAGTATAGAATGGAAGAGGGCACTTATGCTTGAATGGAAGCAAAACAGAATGAGATTCATTCACTAATCTTTCCTCATAAGTGTTAAGCCTAAAATTGTTTTAGTAATAGTAGACAATGGAAATGTAGACAGCAAAAGTAACCAATGATAGCAGTAACATATACGTAAGTCTCATTTGACTTTTTCAGCGCAACTGGTTCTCGAGATATAAATACTTTCCGGACAAATCTGTGCTGCAGTTCTTGAAAAAAAATCCCATAAATCCCAAAAAGAGAGGTATACAATTCATGCATACTCCCGATAGTCACCTATGGAGCTGAAACATGGTACCTAACCAAGAGACAGTCCCTTAAAATGGAAACCTTGCAACGTGCGCATTCAGTGTTGGATACACTGGTTCCCGTACGGTCACCGAAGTTAAGTGACTTTGAACCCGGTCATTACTTAGATGAACAAACCGTCTCGGAATAGCGAGTGCCGTAAACAATAAAATTGTTCTGTTACCATCTCAGTTTATGATGTGCTGCCGAATAACAGGACTTCTTGACAAGCAGGGATCGGACTGTGAACTGTCCATTTCTCACGCACGAGCTGCACTACAGAAGACGTATGAGAGTGTACTCTCTCAGGAGTTGCAATGCTCGTATTGAGTGGCAGCAATGATGATTATAATAATTGCATTCCAAAGGCAATACATTGCTTTGATAAAATTATTTACTTTAATTACAGGAATATATTCGTTTGTGTAATCATGATATCTTAGTTGTCAACGCCCAAGGAATTTCCATGGTTCCAGCTGGTTATTATTATCATATAACATTTGTACTCTCCTTATGCAGTACATACGAACTCTTGCAGGTGCTCAAATTCCTGTTGCAGAAAAGACCTTGGTTTTGAAGAGAATTAGATTTGACAATGTTTACGTTTTTTGAACTTTCTCATCCTTATTAAAAGTTGTTTTTTCTTCATGTGGCTAATTTTTTCATTGCTTTTTTTCTTCATTTCTTTTTCTTTCTTTCTCTTTTCCAGGCAATTGATTTGTTCTTCTGTTCCTTTTTTTCTCTTTCTTCTCAGCTTTTTTTTTCAAATTTTATTCGCGGTTTTATCCTGGCTCTTTCTTCTTTCTATTTCAAGTTCATCCTTATTTGATTGGATAAAGAATTTTTTCCTTCATTTTTTTCTTAGTATTTCACCTCATTTCTTCCTTTCTTTCTTTCTTTCTTTCTTTCTTTCAGTACTTTCTTCTTGCTTCCTACCCTCCTTCATTCCTTGTTTTCTTTCTTGTTTTCTTCCTTCCTCTGTTCTTCCTCCCTTCGTCCTTCCTTCCTTCTTTCCTATTCCCTTGCTTCTTTCTCCATTCCCTTCTCTTTCTTTCTCTCATCGGCCCTTCCGTTCTTTCTTTCCACCCATGCTTAATATTTTCAACTTTCTTTCATCGTCTTCCATTGTTTATCTCGGATTCTTTCTTTGTCTCTTGTTTCGTTTATCTAAAAAATGTCCTTCTCTCTTTTCCCCTTCTTTCTTTCACCTCTCTGATTATTAACTCGTTTATTAATTCACTTATTATTCATCCAATTTTCCCCAATTTTCTCCTCATTCTTATCTGCATCGTATCGGATTAAATTTTTGGAGTTTTTTTTTTAAATTTCTTCTTTTTTCCAACACTTTTTCCTTTAATCCAATCCCAATGATATTCTTTGTTCATTTATTCCTTTTTTTTAATTGTTTGTTACCGCGTTCTCTTTCGTTTCTTCATAGCTTGCTCACATGCCTCCTTTCCTTTTCTTTCCATCCCCTCCTTCCTTACTTCCTTCCTTCCTCTCTTTCTTTTTTCTTTCTTTCTTCCTTCCTTCCTTCCTTCTTTCCTTCTCTTCTGCCCTTTCTTCCTTTCAGTGTTTACACAGAATTCACAGTCTCTGATTAATCTGACAAGCATATACTCTCCTACACATGGTTGCCAAATGGGCCATTCTTTGGCTAGATATGGCTATTTCTTATACTTGAGACGATAGATCAAAGATGGTCGAAAATCTAACCATTTAAAAAAATAATCAGTAAGTTCAATGAAAATAAATACATAATGTTCATTCATAGTTTGTTCTGGGTTCTTAGCATATATCTATTTAATTCGACAAGCTCCAAATGAATATATTCATCAATAACTTGATTAGTGCAGTTAATTCTTTCCATTTTTACCGAACTGCCCAAAACTGTAGAGTCAAAGGTCTTATAATTCAATGTCTTTTTCGTCTTATATTTTATTACATAAATTTTTACAGCAATACCTTACCCACCTTTAAACTTTTAACTCCAAAATACTGCCCCAATCAAAACCCTACTATTGAAAGTATCCCTGCATAACATTTTTGTGATAAAGTCAACTGGAAATGGAAACATTTAGCCGATTTTAGCCATTTCAAAAGACGGTTTTTGATATAAAAACAAACTATAGTTGTCAAGACTGCTTCAAAGCATATCATTCAAGCAAATTTAAATTGGAAAAATTGCGAAAGGCCCGGATAATTCTAAGATCCTCCAAGGTCTATCCACGAAATGTCAAGCTATTTGATAGGACAAAAAATAGCCAATCTAGGACCTTAGTGCCTTAGTTTCCTTTAAAGACCCCTGGACCTCAAACAGCGTCCCTTCTACTTTTTAGAACAGTCAACAAAGTCCTCTTCCAGGATCATCGTTAGCTGCCTGGTTGCATTCTCCTTTATTCCGCCCACAGTCTTAAAAATCTTCTGGTTAAAGCAAGAAGTTACAGGGACTAAAATCTTTACTGTAGGAACACTGATAGACCTGGGTGGTGCGATATTTTGCTACAACACCCTGAGCAAAACAAGGAGAATGATCCATGTGTGGCATGTGGCAGTTCTTGAAAAAAAAACAAGGAAAATCCAACAACTGCTAAAAAGAAGGGTATACAACCAATGCATCTTCCAATTGTCACCTATGAAGCTGAAACATGGAACCTAATCAAAAGACTGACCCTCAAGATTGGAACCATGCAACGGGAACAAGAAAGAATCATGCTCAACATGACACGGAGAGATCATAAAACAGTGCAATATATAGAAAGAAGAACAGAAATCCGACATATCATAGAATCAATTAGAAAACTCAAATGGCTATGAGCTGGTCATGTTGCATGAATGTCAGACAACCGCTAGCCATCACGACTCATAAAATGAATCCCAAGAGATCACATGCGAAATTGTGGCCGACAGACAGTAAGATGGCATGACGAGCTAGATAAATTCAGAAAGTACTGGCTCCGCAATGCCCATGATAGAGAGGTCTGGCGAATCTTGAGGAAGGTCCACGTCCAGCGACGGACGTTAAAAGAGTAATGATACTGGTAATGATATGAAACTTCACCTTAACAGATGCACAAGTTTCTATGAATTTTCCAACAAAAACTTTACATTGAAACATTGCTTCCGATACGACTCGGAACTACTCTGCTCAACTTATGTCACAAGATTACGCAAAATCATAGGCAAGTACAATCGAATGCATCCACTCTCACTTGTATGTCAAACTTAAATGATATATAAATCTTTCCTGGCGTGACATTTACAGTTTTGGGGTGTTTTCCTTCGTATTTAAATTGTAATATAGGAGACGTGCAAAATAGACCAAACCCGTAGCATGTTTCAGCGTTTTATTCTCCTATAATAGGATAACGAGTTTCCCTGTAATGTAGCAACCGGGTTCAGTTTGTTTATTTCTTTATACCCCTTGTGGAATAGGGGGCTGCAACAAATCTGCTGTGCTTTCAGTAGCAAGTAGATTTTACTTAATGCATTTGCCATCCTCACGCCCAACTCTCTTCCTTTCCCCTGGCTTGGGACCAGCTATGGCGATAACCAAGCTGTACGTTTTTTTTTTCTGTGAGAGGAATCTTCTCTCAGATGGACTATCTTAAAGATTTGTAGGGCTCCAATGGCCTTGTAATTCATCCATAACTGAGGGAAGCAATGGATTCATGCTTTTCTAATGGCTGTTGTGCTAAGTGAACGTAAAAAGCCTCGGCCAAGACTCGAACTCGTTCCCACCAAATCCATTGTCCATGCCAGTAACCATTATTCAACTCTGCACATCCTTGATGTCTTATTTATATCTATTGATTTTCCATGCGACTTCTATTTACTCTGAGTATCTGTTTTTTGTCGCTGGGAATTGAGTAACAGCAAATTCTAAGTCTCCAGCAGCTTCCTCAGTATCCTCGCAGACCCTAACACTGGACAATCTCGATCCTTCTAAACTGATCTTTTGTTTTCTGCTCAAGGCGTCTTGTGTTTACGGTACGGCCGGTCTGGATTAAAAAACCACGGTGTATTTTCCTACTTAAAAATATCCTACGACATCCTCTGGTCTGTACACATACCATTTGTTAATTTAGTCGAACCCAAGTCGTTTGCCTAGACACTACTGAATAAAAAGAGGAAATCGTACAGACTTTACTAAAGTGGCTGTATTGATTATGTTTTAACGACTATTTATTACAAACTGTGTTAATAAACTTGTCGGGAAAGAACGATGACAATGTTTCATTTAAAAAAAATTGTGGATTTATAGTCTATGTACAAGAGTATCCCATATCAATTGTTCGGTCTTTATTTACAGGTTGCTTTCTGATGTATGATTAGCGTTTTTTTCTATCACATTAATTAAGGTTTTCAACAGGACAGGGAAGATGCATGTTAAGACCAATTTTCAAATCGGTTTAACAGCATTTGGGGGAAATTAGGTAATCCGAAGAGAAAGGAGTTAAAGAGAGATAGACAACGGTTTTCTTTCTTTTTTTTTCTCTCGGTCGATAGCGTTAGTAAAAATAGAAAGATACGATGTGGGTAAAAAAGGAAGAATCTTTTTCTTTTCTACGTCACACTGTGTCATATTATTCCTTTTTTAAAGTATACTCTCGATAAAAAAAGAGAGTACAAGAGAGAGAGAGAGAGAAAGAAGGAAACATGAGAGCGAGAGAGAGAGAGAGACAGACAGACAGACAGAGAGACAGAGAGGAAGAAAGAAGATTATTCAGTATTTATATACACTTCATATATATTTTTAATAACAATTGCATTTAGGACGATATTTCTCGTTCTATTTCTCATGCTATCATTATTTTTGTTTCGGTCAAAGCGACGAGATTACTTTGGAAACACAAGAAGGAACAAATAATTCTATTGGTGGCACAAATCGAGACAAATACTGTCAAAGATGTTTATACAATGTCGCAATTTTCGAACAGAGTCTGTCCTTCTTCTGGCTTCATCTTGCTTATAAAGAAACGTCA
>OY735229.1:40247498-40254998 GCA_963457665.1 Thysanoteuthis rhombus
CAAGGCTACCAATCATGACATGCCAGTGACGGAACATTGAAGAGATTTCTGGTGATAGGCAGGGTTCAGGGTAGGTAGAATTGGACTGTTTCCCCTCCAAAAGACGTTATTCAAACGCCTTAACCGGAATTCGAACTCAGTATGTCAATTCTCTGTTTCTGTACAGATGAGCTGCATATATATATATATATATATATATATATATATATATATATATATATATATATATATAAATTCTGCCTCGCGATACTAAATGGGATAATGGAAAATCTATAGCCACACTGAAGAGATGTAATACATCGAAACAGCTGTCTGTGGATGACACAATAATTAACGCTCCTCTATTCAAGGTTGAGCACTCTTTAAGTGAGGTAACTCGTTCATTGTAAGCTTATGTAATGCTCTTCCATAGGAATAGAGCACTCTGGTGGACAAGGAATTTAAGAAGCTAAATAAATATATCACTTAAAATCCAGCATTGCTGACTGCCCGATTCCGTGGTCTAGCGATAGGATACCGGCCTCTGAGTCTGAAGCAAAGGTTTCAATCTCTACCTCGTGGTATTGGATGGGATGATGGATTGTCTATAGCCACACTGAAGTTGTAATACAACAGAACAGCTGTCTGTGGATATATATATATATATTTGTATATATATCCACAGGGCTATTAATGTATATATCAGCTCTACGGAATCGAAAGTTATTGTATTGTGCAATCTATCTTAATTCAAGTATCCCAATTTCAATTTTTTTTCAATTTCAATTCAACACAAGCTTTTTTTCAAGGGTGATCGGACTTTGGATCGGAGTTTTTTGTGACGTAGTCTTCATTGTTATGTCACATTAGGAAGGCAAATTAAACAATGAGATCAATGCGCAAACAAACAAAAAATTAATGTGCATGTATGGCTTTATATGGATATATATATATATATATATATATATATATATATATATATATATATTGGTGCTCACAACTTATTAGTATATATGATCATGAACCTATCGAAGAGTTGTTTCGAATTATAGCTATAAATTATTTAGTCCGGTTAATTCGTACCCCAATTTTCCTCTTAAAACCGCACACTTCAAGTCTTATCATAATTAGATGTTTTATTTCCATATTATACTTAGTTGCATCAACTTCTATAGCAGTATCTTAACCGTATTACATCAAAAAAGCACTATTTGAGGTATTCCTGTACTAGTCTCATTCATTTTGTCGTTACCACAACATTCCGAACGATCCATCCTCCAGCCTTTGACAGGTGTACAATCCGTATGGAAGGAGAGACCTCTATCTATCGAGGTATTGTGCTTCTAATATACTAGACAAACTTTCATTTTATTGTTTTACAGTTCACACCAGTAAAGTTAGGATTAGTAAACACTTGCCTCTTCCATACAAATTGTACACTTGGGGAAGGCAGAAGAAAATATCGGCCGAAACTTATATATATATATATATATATATATATATATATATATATATATATATACTAGGAGAGCAGACTCTTATGTATCCGATACGGAGCTGCGAGTTCGTGACAAAGACCGGATCCTAGCTTGGCAAGATGCTCTGCTAACCGATGGCTGAGCATATGCTAAGACGGTCACAAAACAATCTCGTTTATACATGCGCCGCCTGGTATTCCCAAACGGTCACCCATCTGGATAATGACCGGGCTCGACATAGTTTAACTAATATCCAATACGATTGCGTCGTCTGTGATTAGTAGCTCAAATGACTATCAAAATAATAAAAGAAATATACCAAACTAACAGATTGACTCATCAATCATTATTAACTTTTGACTTGTATTTCTTTCATCTTAAAATTAGTCTGTTTATTTTTATCGCAACTTAGGAAGACCGTCAGATGAAAGAAAATACTGGCCAGAGGATAATAATGGTTGACAATGCTTCATCTAACGAAGAGCATAACAAAACTAATCGGGTTCATCGACAACGGGTGAGAGAATGGATAACGTCATCTATTCTATAATGAAAAGCGTAACTTCGCCGACGAAGATTTGGGGAGAGTTTTCCACGATTAAAGTATCTTTAGTCAGACGGCGTGCCACATATACGAAGTAAATCTCCAGCTTACGCAATGCAGTTTTAGGGTGAAGTGCAGCGTGCACACATTCGATCCTACCCTTTTAATAAGGTCCAGATAATAGACGACGAGTATTGCACGAGATGAAAATATGGGATGCTGCGTACACCAGTCTTGCAGAACAGTGTATAAGCGCATTTCTTCAGTATATTTAATCATTTTTTTTTTGCACTCATTGAGTTTTCATACGAGCAGTGGCCAGTGGTTTTCAGTGGAGATCAAGTGACAGGTTTCTTAAATACTCCAGCACTCTCCTCAGTTTATTTGGACAATGCTTTCGCCCAGATATTTTCGATAATTTCAATTCTCCCAACCTCTTTGCAAACCTCTTCGGAAATGTTCAAAGCTCACCAGTAATAATGGGTACAACCGTCACCTTGATATTCCATAATTTTCCAATTTCCAGGCAATATGTAGATCAGGAGTATTCAACTTTTCTTTCCGCTCACCGCCAACTTTGACGTATGTTTAATGAGATTAAAACATGTTATCGCTACCAAACATAAAAATTGTTTTTCTCTAAAACAAAATACTGCCCACTTGAAATTCAAACTCAACCACTAGCGGATGATACTCCCCGCGTTGAAGCATCCTTGTTTAGATATTTGTACCACTTTTCACTCTATATCTATTCCCCCCATGGTCTGCTGGGTCAGCCACATTTACCATATAATAAATTTTCTCCTTATTTACGATGACTAGATATGAATTTATGGTCGGGATTGGGTGATCCATTGGAATTTCAATATCCCTGAATCTATTCTCAAATCATTTGTATGAATGGTTACATCTCACTCGTTTGCACAAATCCCATTGAATCTCAAGTCCTGCCCAGTTATATTTATCTCTGTAATCATTTTAGAACTGATTTGCTAATTTTGCTGATTTGCTCTCCCAAAACTAGTTTACACGTGTCATCAAAAAATTAACGGCAGTATTTGATATTTTTTCTTCAATTGTATCGTGCTTTTGGAAAAAATATCAAGAACTGTTCATTTTCAACCAGAATTAGCCTGGATCTTCACATAATAGAAGGAATAAATGGATATATAGATAAATAATGGAAAACTACTCTGTAGTTAGGCTTTAATGGTTATCTCCCTGGACAAATGTTTCAGGCAGAAAATATCGCGAGGTGAATTGTAAAATTAGCTGTAATTACTGCCATGGCTTTTTAAAAGGCACATTCGAAACACGTCATTAGGATTCTATAAAATTCCATTTTTACCTGATCAGGAATTTCACCACCCAAATCATTCTTTCCGAGAACAGATTTGGACAAGAATGATTACTTGAGCTTACAAACAAGAAAAAAAAACAAAAAAAAACGAAATTAAACGTACGAACCAGACGATTATATATTTATGAAGTGTTAGCTCAAAGTTCGATGAACTTAAAGCACAAAATGGCTTCCAAGGAGAGGAAAAAAATGATAGAAAAATATTTCCGGGGAAAGCTGGTTAACTTAACAGATGTACCAAGCTGTTCTAACGCTATGAACTTTATGTATATGTGTGCATTCACACGTGTGTGTACACATGCGTATACGATTGTCATTCCATTGGTCCGTTTTCCCTTGAACAAAAGTTATTTGCTGAATCTTGATTTGAAATGTTTGACCGATGTGATTTAAGTTCACCATTGAATTAAGTGCTTTTGTTGCATGAAATAAATGCGTTTTTATCATCAGCTACGAACACATTGATATATCCACATATACATGCACACATATGAATTAACATTCACAAAAGCATATATATATATATATATATACATATATATATATACACACTCACATTTGTATATATAAGAATGTACATAACTATGTACGCTTACTATTATATCCACGCATACATAAAACTATACACATATGTATACACATACAAATATATATATATGTGTGTGTGTGTGTGTGTGTGTGTGTGTATAAACATACAAATATATATAACTTCACAAATACACACACATTCTTATATATACATGTATATGTGTCTGCATGTGTGTGTGTGCGTGTGTGTGTGTGTGTGTGTGTGTGTGTGTGTGTGTATGCAAGCATATCCGGTTCAGGTAACATTAAGTGTTGTAAATCGGTGGTAATGGCAATCCTTGGTTTTACGAATGGAAATCACGGTAATTCAACACAGCATACAAAAAAGTCATATAAAAGCTCCAAAAAGTGTAACTGTACGAGGTGATCAGATATCAACGTATGTTTACCGAAGTTTACCATTACCTCCAATTTAAGACGTTTAAAGTAACCTGAACTGACACATCCAGTTATAAAAATGTTCCACTAAAAACCAGAATTTTCAATTTTGAACGAAATTTTTCTGAACTTTTTCATTGAAATATTCATCGCTTCGAGTTACATACAATAAGGATATCAAATATTATAATCATTCTTAAACAGGCGAGCATACCGCCCAGGGTGCCGTGAAACAACTTCATTACATCGATAGTAATCCACATATAGATAATAATGACCAGATACTTAGGAAGGTGCTGGGGATCATGGGAGACCTGCTATTATTCAGTGCCCAACGATAACCACCTGGTGTAAACAGGTAAATAAATGAATAATGATCAAAACGAATTGGAGGAAACTTGCTGTCGCTTGATCTACAGTAAGGGCCAAAAGATACTACCGGTATGAAAACTTGGTTAAGGAAAATTGTTATATTCAATACCCTTTTATACGTTACTCGAAGCAATTGTAATTGGCAGGAACAAAAGTAAGAATTTCTATAATCATTTGAGGAATTTCTCCGATCGGGGTCGCGATGACCATAATATATAAACATTTATTAATTTGCAGTGTTTATTTCAAACTAATCATTTGGTTGAAGACGTGGGTAGAGGACATGGGGAGGCAAGGCCTACGACTGAAGGGGCGTGGTACTAAAAAGTTTAAGAACCACTGAAATATAGCGAATGGATACAACTTTCTCTCTCGCTTTAAATACACAGTGGTTATTACGAATGTTATGAAGTTCCCTCGTCAATTTTTCACACCGGTAGTATTTGTTGCCCCTAGCTGGAGATCAAGTGACAGCAAATGTCCTCAAGTTCATTTCGATGATTATTTCATTCGTTCGAATGTTCACAGATGTCTTGCGGTTATCATTGGAGATTGAGAAATAACAGTTCTCCGCGGATCTCCAGCACCTTCCTCAGGATCTAGTCATTGTTATTAATACGTGGATCATTACATATTTTGCGTTTTTTTTTCTTTTTTTCTTTTTTTTTTAGTCTGGATGATTCCAATTTTTCTTCGGATTTTCTGTTTTTCCAGAATCTTTATTCGACTCTTTGGGAAGCTTCCAATCGCCCGAACAAACATGTGCAAAAGTGTCATCTTATTCTTTTGCAGTCTTGGTTGCTTTTTATAAAGAGCTTATATTGTTGATTTAATGAACAAAAAATAGGCAGGATCAGCGAAGACCCTGTAAATACTCAAGAGTAAAGAAACTTTTTGCGAAAGTAATTCAATCTTTTTGCCTTTATCTATGTCACCCTATATATATATATATATATATATATATATATATATATATATATATATATATGCGCGTCATGATTATCAGCATAGGAGCGAAAATCAGCTAACCGAGTTAGCTTCCCACACTTCGTTCTATCGCGAGGTATCTTGTCAGTACGTCTCATTATTTGTATGCCACAGTGACTGACAGAGTAAAAGTTGGCGAGTGAGAAAAAAAAGCAACAAAAAAACACTCTCTCATAACTACCTTACCTACCTAGATAACAAAAACAAACTGCTTTTATTCTCATCGCATCAACCTCGACCCCGAAATGCACCATACGTAGAAAAGAATGGGTTGCTCTCGGCTTTTTAGAATGAGTCCCAAAGTGGGAGAGTCATCATCATCAGTTTTTTCACGTCCGTCGTTGGACATAGACCTTCTCCAGGATTCCGTCACATCTCTCTATCATGGGTGTCACGGTACCCAAGTGGGATAGACAGAGTTTTGTACATTATGTTCAGGAGCGACAGAATAGACTCGTTGAAAAGTTCAGTGTCGTTTAAGGGACAACAGAAGCTATTGGATAACCAATGCATCCTCTCAATAGTCTCTTATGGAGCTGAAACATGGAACCTAACCAAGAGATAGATCCGCAAATTGAGTACCAAGCAACGTGCACTTGAAAGAATTATGCTGGGCCTCACATGGAGAGACCACAAAGGCAGCACAATACATCCGGGAAAAAAAGACATCGTAGAATCCATTAAAAGTCTCAAATGGCAGTGGGCTGGCCATGTTGCAACAATGGCCGACAACCGATGGACATCGTGACTCACGACATGGATCCCCTGAGATCACGTGCACAACCAAAGCCGGTAGAATATTAGACGGAGGAATGAGCTTGACAAATTCAAAAAGCACTGGCTCCCAAATGCCCATGATAGGGAGGTGTGGCGAATCCCGGGGAAAGTCTATGTCAAACGATGGACGTTGAAAGACTGATGATGATGATAATGATGATGATAGATATTCTGCACCCCCCTAATTGATTTTCTATTTAGAATAAAAAATGCATTTATCCCGTGAATACAATAATCTATCTATCTATCTATCTATCTATCTATCTATATCTATATCTATATATATATATATCTATATCTATATCTATATATATATATATCTATATCTATATCTATATATATATATATATATAACTATCATGTTCCTTTAGATAATACACCACTCGATATTTTGGCAAAAAAATGCAGATCGTACTTGGTTAAACATGGTACTTATGCAAGAAAAACAAAACAAAACAAACAATGACAACTGACAAGTATATTTATATACTTATAAAACCTCCATGAACCTATAACATTCAAGCAATTCTTGCATGCAGAGCGGACACCTGTTGCTGAAGTAGTGAGCTCGTTTCTTTCTTCCTTGCAAACAACTTTTAGTGAGTCTCTCCCCAACACACACGTGCTGCATACACGCGCACGTACACAGACGCCCGCAACGTGCACATGCACACGCGCACGCACGCACGTACATTTCACAGATATTCATCGCGAAAAGCTCGGTATGACACAAAGCTACAGGTGTGTGTGTGTGGCACCCCTGTTGAGATTGAACTTACTACATTAATAATGCACACGCACGTGCACATGCCTACCCACACAAGCACGCACGCACGCACGCACGCAAAACGATGCACGCATTTATACTCACACACGCGTGCACACACACACACACACACACACACACACGTACAAAAACAATCACTAACATGGCACACACGCATTCACTGACACAAACACACGTGCTCACATATGCACACCCTCAAGCATACATAAAGGCCTATGCACACTCATGAACACATATAGATAACTGACAA
>OY735229.1:40259998-40272498 GCA_963457665.1 Thysanoteuthis rhombus
GTCCGTCTGTCTATCTATCTGTCTATCCATCTGTATAAGGAGAGAAACATTAGTATATAAGTATATGGGAGTCATTAGAAATGGATGGTACGATTCATGTATAGAAGTTATCTAACTGTACAAAAATGTGAAGAAAAAAAAGAAAGATTGACGAGAGTAAAAAATGTAAATACAATAAAAACGTTAATCGGTAAACAAACTCTACCCAAGGAGGAAGTTTACACAACTACTTCTGTGTATGTGTCTCTCTCTATCTATCTTTCTCGATAGAAATCAGTTTCGAGAGAGAAAAATTGATGAATAGATTGATGCTTGGTATAGGAAAAAAAAAATCGAAAAAAAACAAAAACGAGCTACTCATGTATTGTAAACTTTTAAAACTATCCAAAAATGTGAGAAAAGACGTAATCGATTGTGTTACAGTGGTAGAAATGTAAATACGATGAAACGTTAGTCCATAAACAAACTCAACTTGAAAGATATGTATGCATATATCTGTGGGTGCGTGCGTTTGTATCTCTCTTTCTCTGTCTGTCTGTCTGTCTGTCTGTCTGTCTGTCTGTCTCTCTCTCTCTCTCTCCGCTTCTTTCTGTATTTATAAAGACAATTTGATGGATAGTCGGACGGTTGGTATCATTTAGGACCAACAACTTGAGTGGAAGAAAAAACAATAAAATAAAAACAAGGAAAGAAAAAAGAAACGAAATAAATCTTAGATTCTCTTATACGAGTACGTTTGTTAATACGGCAAAAAGTTAAATAAACTTTTGTTAAGCGACGGATATACACAGATATAAATACATACATACATACGCACATATAGATGCATGTGTATGTATGTATGTATGTATGTATGTATGTATGTATGTATACGTACGTATGTATGTATGTATGTATGTATGTATGTATGTATGTATGTATGTATGTATGTATGTATGTATACGTATGTATGTATGTATGTATGTATGTATGTAGAGGGAAGGAATAATAGATGGACAGTCCGCACCGGTGGTGGAAAGAAGAACTTCGGTGTAGAAAAAACAAAACCGTTCGGATGTTCGCTGTGGGTACGTATCATCTATTCGGGAATCACACAGACTATCAAATGAGAGAACAGACAGGTATAAATGAGAAAGAGGGGAAGATAGTGGGGGGAGGGAAAAAGAGAAGAAAAAAGAAGAACAAGAAGAATAAGGTGTAGAAAAAAAGGAGAAGGAAAAAGAAACAAAAATGAAGAAGAAGAAGAAGAAGAAGAAGAAGAAGAAGAAGAAGAAGAAGAAGAAGAAGAAGAAGAAGAAGAAGAAAGAGGAGAGAAAGGAGAAGAAGAACAACAGCCACGTCAAGAACAAAAACAAGAACAAAAGGAAGATCAAAAAAGAAAATAAGAAAATATAGGTGGGGGTCCGAAAGTGAGGGAAAAAACGACGTATATACATAGAGGAGTTGAGAGAGAGAGAGAGAGAGAGAGAGAGAGAGAGAGAGAGAGAGAGAGAGAGAGAGAGAGAGAGAGAGAGAGAGAGAGAGGGGGAGAGGAAGAGGGGGAGAGAGAGGGGGAGAGAGGGGGAGAGATTAAGAGAGAGAGAGGGGAGAGAGGGGGAGAGAGAGTAAGAGAGAGAGAGAGGGGAGAGAGATAGAGAGAGAGAGAGGGAGGGAGAGAGAGAAAGGAAGGGAGAGAGAGAGTCAAATCTTGAAGAAAAGAAGAGAAATGTGGAGAATTGAGCTGAAAGATCGGCTGATGGACAGAAGAAAGGGAGATAAGTAGGGCGAGTTAGACAAGATGCCAAAAAATGAAGAGAGGTAGGCGTCAGATGGAAGCCGCCGGACGGCTTGGTGAAGAGAAGGTGATGAAGAAGAGAGAGAGAGAGAGAGAGTACAAGGGCAGAAAGGGATAGAAAGTGACAAAGAGAGAGGAGGGAGACTGAGACCGGGGAAGAGACAGAGAGAAAGAAGGAAGGGGATGAGACTGTGAGAAAAACAGAGGAAAAGATTGGTAGACAGAAAGTGGGAGAAAGAAAGATAAATACATAGTCAGACAAAGACAGGGAGAGAGAGTGGGGAGAAAGAGAGGGAGATACAGAGAGAGAGAGAGAGAGAAGAAGAGAAAGAGAGTAACAGAAATAAGGAGAAACGGACAGACAGAGAGAGAACAAGAAAAGGGAGAGAGATAGTCAAACAGATAGACAGAGGGAAGAGAAAGAGTGAGATACAGAGAGAGAGAGAGAGAGAGAGAGGGGGGGGGCAGAGGAGAATGAGAGAGATTCAGGTAGAGAGAGAAGGGAGAGAATGAGAGCGAGATCGAAGATTGGTTGTGATGTATAAAGAGAGAAAAACTGAAATTGAGTGATTAGGAAGGGAGGTTAAAAAATGTGTACACCAGTGTTTCTTGAACTTTTTCTTCTCTGTCACCTTGCACGGGCACCGCAGCACATACGTTGAGAATCTCTGGGGTAAAGTTTTCATAAAGTAGGCGAGAGAAATGTCAGTAAGAATGCGTACAAGATCAACTTGAAAGGCGGAAATGAGAGAAAGACAGAGCAATATATATGTTTACATATCTATCTATCTATCTATCTATCTATCTATCTATCTATCTATATATATATATATATATATATATATATATATAGATAGATAGATAGATAGAGAGAGAGAGAGAGAGGGAGAGAGAGAAGGAGCAGTAAGGTAGGGAGGAAGAGAAAGAGAGTGATAGAGAGAAAGAGGGACTACGAGTGCACACCCAAGTTTCTGTTCGTAAAAGAGACTTGGAGAGACAGAGGGGGAGAGAAAGGGCTGATAGACTGAGAGAGGGTTAAAAAAAAGAGAGATGTATAGTCAAAAGGTAAAGAAAGAGGGATAGACAGATAGAAAGAGGGAGAGAGAAAGACTAAGTGCACTTGAGAGAGTGTCTATTCTTGAGAGAGAGGGGGGACTGCAAGGACGTTTATGGGAGAGAAAAAACGGAGACATACTGGACAGAGGAAAGCAAAATGAACAGTAAGAGAAAGAAAGAAAGAGAGAGAGAGAGAGAGAGAGAGAGAGAGAGATACAGATAGATAGATAGATAGATAGAGAGAGACAGAGACAGAGAAGGGAGGAGGGATTTGGGTAATTGGTAAAAAGAGAAAGTTGAAGAAGAAGAAGAGAAAGGTCGCTGAGGTTATGTGAGAATGTCAGTAAGAATGCGTAAAAGAGAGACTTTTGAGATGTGGGTTACAGATAAGTTCAATATATGCGTAAAATAGACTGTGAGATAGATTGAAAGACAGAGAGAGGGAGAAAGAGAGAGAGAGAAGGAGAGAGATAGAAAGACTGCCAAGTGGAATAAGGATTTTAGAAAGAGGGAGACAAATCGGGTGAAAGGAAGCGAGAATAATAATAAGGCGTATATTGTGCGTTGGAGAATGAGGAAGCTGGAGAAGTGAAAGAATTGCTGATGAAAGGAGAGAGGGGGAGAGGGGAGAGAAAGGGGGAGGGAGAGAGACGGTTGAGTAATTGGGTAAATAGAGAAAGAGCGAAAAGGAGAGAGAAGATATGGAGTAAAAGGGAATAGGGTGAGAGTATGTGAGAATGCCAATGAAAATGCACGTAGGAGAGACTATTGAGAAGTAAGGTACACAGAGAGAGAGAGAGAGAGAGAGAGAGAGAGCAACTATGAGCACCAGTGTACATGCAGAAAAGGAGAAAAAGAGAGAAAAAAACTGAAAGGGAGAGGAGGACCGAAAGAAGGAATAAGGGAGAGAAAAGGGAAGACAACCATAGCAAAAGTGAAGCCAAATAAACGGCGATGTGCATAAGGAGCGTAAGAAAATGAGGTAATAAAAAACATAAGAAAAACTGCGCCAAAACAATTTTTTTAGGAAGGAAGAGAAGGAAGTTGAAAAAAAAAGGCACTAACATCTGCTGTCGAAAAGACTATGGAATGATGAGTGAATTTGATTTTATAGAAATATTAGCTGGAAATATGCCCCATCAAGTGATATTTAGTAGGTTCCATCAGGACGCTCCAACCCTTCCTGGGGTTTTGGAGGCTTCCAGCTCTTCCCTGCTCACCTCCGATGAGAATGTTCACTACAGCCGTTAGCTTGATATTGTGTATACACGGCGGCATCCTTTTTCCCCTCAGATAGACACTTAGCCTACTTTTGACGGACTGCTGGTTACAGACTGCGGGATAGATACTTTTCAGAAGCAAAGCCAAAACCCTCTCAAAAAACGCCAAGAAAAAATCTATCAAAATTATTTAATTTTCCAAATTCAACCTA
The DNA here is from genome assembly GCA_963457665.1 of Thysanoteuthis rhombus. Lineage (NCBI taxonomy): Eukaryota > Metazoa > Mollusca > Cephalopoda > Oegopsida > Thysanoteuthidae > Thysanoteuthis > Thysanoteuthis major. The sequence continues at coordinate 40,264,261 of OY735229.1, forward strand.
AATGTGTGTTGAAGATAGGTCAAGATGCTGAATAAGATTATAGTTTTGTTCTTTAAATGTGAGGCGTAGTTCTTGAGTTATAAAGGCACACATGTACAAACATATACTCACACATTATATATATAATGTGCATGTTTGTTTATCAGTGGATGCCACATTATTGTTGTCTTGCTCTAGACTAATCTAAAACCAGGATTTAGCTATCTATCTAGCACGTTGCACGTAAGTAAAAAAACGTACACAAACATACGCACAAATATATATGCATGCTATTCAAAAATAGACCACGTACACGTATTAAATTTGTCAGTTGTGGTAAATCACCTACATGCATTATATTTGATATTCGTTAATAGACAACCTACACACATTAAAGCAGCTAATCAAAAAGACATAATAATGCAACAAACCATTTTGCTTGACCTACGTAAATTGTGGAAAGGCGTTTGATTCGATAGAGCGAAAAAGCAGTCCTCAACTCATTGCGACTACAAAGTATGAATAAGAATTATATAAAAGTAACCAAGGATATACTCAAAAATGACACTGCCATAAAACTTCTTAAAAATACCAAAAAGATTAAGATTGGAGAAGGAGCAAGACACGGGCATATTTTATCATTGAAGCTTTTCACAGCGAGGCTTGAAAGTACTTTCCGGGAAACAGACCGGAAAAACATGGGAGTAACCCCAGACAGAGAATATTTGAGCAATTCACAGTGCTGTGATGATAATGTATCAATATCAGAGAATTACAGAGGAAAATTACGAAACTTCAATGATCTATATGGATAACGCCCGACAAAAAAAAAAAAAAAGTCAAAGTCCCTTAGAGGATCACCAGAATAGACAGGGAAGCTTCAGAAAAGATTAATATTAAGTGATAAATAGGACGGCGTATAACGATTGTCTGGTAAATATTTGGTAAAAATAGAGACATACTGAAAAGCAAATTGCTAATATGCTAGAAGTGAAACCCAGAAACGTATAAAACCATTTGAAAAAAAAAAAATCTCAAAAGAAAGCACAGAAACAATGGAAAGAGCAACGTTAGGAATAACTCTGAGCGATAGGAAAAAATCAACATGGCTCCGATAAAGTGACAGTGTGAGGGATATGGTGCGAACAATGAGGTAACACAAATGGAGATGGGCAGGGTACATAGTGATGAGAAGAGAAATCAAATCGAGCAAAAGGTTAAAAGATTACTGCTCTTGGGACAGAAAAAAAAAAACAGTCGGAAAAGACCTGACATAAGACAGAGAGATGATATAGAAATGTTTGCCGGTAAGACACGGCAGTGGGTAGCGCAATCAAGCTCGTCAAGGAAGGAGATTGGAAGGGCTCTTGTTCAGCAGTGGACTTATAACAGCTGATTAAGATGATATATATATATATATATATATATATATATATATATATGATTTATAAAATTGACAATTTGGAAAAACGACTTGATTATAAATCTTCTATTTCCGATGGTGCATATTGCAATAACTTACTCGTTTTTCTAAATCGTCAAATTGATACGTTATCGATAAAATATATATATATATATATATATATATATATATATATATATATATATATATATATATATATAGAACACATGATACGTATGGTAGAGATCAGGTTAGCAATGTAGCATAATATAAAGCAATGTGTGATATGTGATGGATTTATTTCATAGAGTGCACGATACATTCAACTTAATACTTTGAAGGTCAAGTTGTTTTAGAGTACAGCTGGAAATAGTAGAATGTGGATTCGCTACACAAACTAGTTCATATTTCTGCCTGATGAGACCCAGGGAGGGCAGAAACATGAGCTAGTTTGTGTAGAGAATCTGCATCTTATTATATATATATATATATATATATATATATATATATATAATCATCGTCCGTCGTTGGACATAGATATTCCCCAGGATTCGCCAGACCTCTCTATCATGGGCGTCGCAGAGCCAATACTTTCTGAACTTGTTTGGTTTGTCTCTCCGTCTCGTATCGTGCCGGCCTTAGTTTCGTACGTGATATCTGAGGATCCATGTTGTGAGTCGTGATGTCCATTGGTCATACAACCAATGCATCCTGCTGATAGTCACCTATGGAGCTGAAACATGGAACTTGACCAAAAAGAATAATCCTCAAACTGGGAACCATGCAACGTGAGAGAATCACATTTTTCTGGCCTTTTCGGCATGGATTTAGATGTAGTATCTGTTCTGCAGCAGAGCCCAAGGCGACGGTACTGACACTTGCCTGTCGAATGGGTCGGAGTTTGTGTTGCTGTGAGTGTCAAAGACCGAGTGCGCCAATGCAATGCGTCAGCCAATGAGGTTATACTGAGGTTGCGCATTGCTATGCGCATTTTTGAGCTCTCCTATCATTACTCAGCCAAGTAGCAGGGGATCAGTTGCCCTGGGGCAGCACTATCCCATTGCACTTAAAGGGACAGGTCAGTCTCGTCCTGACGCTTTTGTGACTGCAATTGCTTTAGCAACCATGGTTGCTTAGCAACCAAAGCTGCGTAGGCTGGAGCCATGTAAAGCCCTGACTTTGTGTCGAATTTTGCTCTTGTGGAAGAGTCAATAAATAGATGCTCAACTTCGCATGGAAAAAGTGTAAGACAGAACAATATATTTGTGAAAAAAGAGGAGTCTGAAACGTCATAGAATATATGGAAGCAAGAGAGAGGGAGAGACAGGGAGAGAGAGAGAGACACGGTGTTAGGGCAATTCAATAATCTGTTCATTCGACTAGTTTCCTACGTCTCGTCAAACATTTGACACATCTCACGAACCCCCCCCCCCCGCCCAAACGTAAAGAATTTCAAGTTTTCTTTGTTGTAGGAATCTATCTATATCTATCTATCTATCTATCTATCTATCTATCTATCTATCTCATTCTCTCTCTCTCTCTCTCTCTCTCTCTCTCTCTCTCTCTCTCTCTCTATATATATATATATATATATATATATATATATATATATATTTATATAAAGAACATAATATTGCAAGAAGAGTAACGAATCCAAGAAATAATTAATTACCTTGACTATGAGTAAGTTTAATAGAATTTTCTGTTGCTGGCCTTATTTCTCGCCCACTGAAAACCTTTTTTAAGAAAAACTTGTGACTAATGATGTAGGATAGAAAAAAGAATGGAAATTTTCCCAGAAAAAAATTGAAATCAAGAGGATGAAAAAAATGACGGTAATAAGAACCTGTCTGGTTAATCACTCAATAGAAAACGTCCTGTAATTAACGTCTTTTGGTAGCATGACGTCCTAGGGGCGATCAATTAAAGATTGGAAAAAAAGGTATGATCACTGAATTAATTACTCCTTTCCCACATTTTGTTGGATAGTGATCGCCAAAAAAGTCTTAATCATCACTAAAAACGAATTAGCAGACATAAATCAAGTGATAAATCTAGCATAAACTTACATTGTAAATTGAAGCCCCCCCCCATAAAAACTTCTTTGGTGGGTAATTTGGGGATAAAAAAACCCAAAGCAAATGTACTCATAATAAAGTGTAAATGTTTAAATTCTCAGCCCTTTAGCTCCATTAGTGCTGCCTTGGCACGTAATACATACATAGCCAGTTAGTCGGACCAACTTCAAAACTGAAGAAACCTGTGTTGACAGTTTTGATTGAAGGTTTCTGATAAATAAACAGCAATATGACTAGATGAGCCCCGGGTGGAGCGGAATGCGTGGTCGGATTTTAATTGCCGAAAAAGCGATTCAGGAAAGTCAAAGTTCACTATCAAATGACTGTAGAGCTCATGTTACTTCCAGCATGGTAGGTGGATGTAATGTTAATCTTACGAATATGGTAGTTGAAACCAGCATACAAACACTCCAAAAAGTTATACAAAGGCTCCAATATGCATATCTATACAATGTATTGATCAGATATCAACACGATAATGAAGAGCATATCACTTAGTTGGTTCCTAATCAGAATAATGCACACAATGAATTCGTTTAGGTTGACGTAAACGGTGCATCTGATGTGACACAATGACGTAATTTTCTTTTTGAGGTGCGTCCAGGGGTCCTCGACATTCTGTGTGTTTGATTAAGAACAAATTAATGGTTCTCAATATCATTATTGTGTTAATATCTGATCAATACGTTGTATAGTATTTATACTTTTTGGTGCCTTTGAGCAACTTATTCGAGCCTTTGTACGCTGTGTTTAAGGACCATATTATACATACGTAAAACCAAGGGAGACCACTGAACCCAATTTACGACGAACCTGAAAATAGAATTCGGCAAAAAAAGTTTCGAATTCCAACCTGTGTGCAAACGCTTACGTGTCCTTGTCAACTAATATCGTTCGTTCAGTGTCGGATTTAGATTCGGTGAGACCTTCATGAAGCTAGGATAAACTTTGTGAAATGATTACGATAGTAAGTCCAACAAAATCTGAAATCATACACGCCTTTTTTGAGGCCCTCGACGATCGTGGGACCTCGCTGTTGCTCATTATGTCCAAATATGTCAGAACACACACACACACACCCACACACACACACACACACACACACCCTTTCCCCGGAGCAGCACTGCTCCATTGCACTCAACATAGCAGGTCCCCTGGTGGAAGCTTTCGAGGCGGAGGTTGCTTTGGTTGCATTGCAAAACCGAAGCCGCATCGGCTGGAGCCATCTTTGGAAGAGTGTCTCCTATTTTCCCCACGTTACGCCCGACCTTGTGTTGTATTTTGCTGTGGTGGGGCAGTGAATAAACCGGGCCCAGTTTGTTTGGCCTTCCGGCATGGATTAAAGTGTAGTTCACTGTTCAACAGCAGAGCCCGAGGCGACAGTTCTGACACTTGCCTGTCGAATGGGCCGGAAATTGTGTGTTGGTGAGCATAAAAGACCGAGTGTGCCAGTGCGATGCGTTAGCCAATGAGGTTATACTGAGGCTGCGCATTGCTGCAAGCATTGCCAGCCTTTGGAATCGTCATTGGGCCCTCCCACTATTACTTGGCCCCAGCTGCAGGGGATCCATTGCCCCGAGGCAGCACTGTCCCATTGCACTTGAAGGGACAGGTCGGGCTCGTGCCCGACGCTTTAGTGACTGCGGTCGCTTTAGCAACCACGGTTGTTTAGCATGCAAAGTCGCGCCGGCTTTAGCTATTTTTTGATGGGTGTCTTCTATTACCCCCCACCCGTAAAGCCCTGGCCCTGTGTCACATTTTGCTCTGGTGGGAGTGTAAATAAATTGCACACACACACATACACACAATTCTTTTCATTATAAATAAGTGAATTAAGAAAACGAGCAGTCTGAGAATAAGCTGCATACCCCAAGGTTAACTAGTTTTCAAAATATCTCAATGCAGGTGACTTTTTATTTCATGCCAAGATTGACTTCTAAGTAATACAATATATCTTATATCCCTCTGCCAGGAAAATCTTTTGATTGGATAATTTTTTACAAGTTGGAAATGTAGAAGAATATGAAACATTTGCTTACCTATCTTTTTCCGCGGGGATCAGATGAAGATAACTCTTTCTAAATGAATTAAAACTAGAAAGCAGTCAGAGTGAGCATACCTCAGGCAACCCTGTTACCACGGATAACTAAATGAAAATCAGTTCCTGAATAGTCACGATGCAGGAGAGGTAAATGTAAAAATACCTGGTTTCATCCTAAAATTTAATCAACTTTGCCCATAACCTATCCTCCCACAAAATATCATTTGAATTCATCGATAACTGATGGAAATGCTGTATCGACCAGGATTCTCGATTTATATACACCTACACTCTCATGCTTATTAGCCTTGTGCCAGAACAAGCTCAAATATTCATACAGATACTATATCATCTATGATTTCTTAATCTGACACAATATGTTTGAAGTAACCGGTGTTTGTATGCGTCTATCAATCTAAGAACTGGCCAGTTTCACCGTTGCTTAACTAAAATGATCAGATGTGATACTATAGTCTCGATATGACTTAATCGTGAACATTTATAATCATCTATTAAACATATCCCTAAAACCGCCTCAAAGGGAACTCGACACACTGGTTTGAAATTTGAAAGTTGTCCTCCTAAACGAATTGGCTTGCCAAGGCTAGAGAGTCCAGTCTAATCAGTTATTTTACACATAGCAGTGGGAGAAGAAATAAATTCATGCCTATCCAAAGGAATTACTGCAAAGTGAAAGAAAACAGCATCAACAAGAGTTCGAACTCGGCTCATCGATTCCTATCTTCGTTCCATTAACTGTTACGCCACTCACATCATTAAAACTTGATACTTTCTGTATTCTACTGTGTCCATTTAAACACATTTATAGTAACAAGGATTACATTTCTACGGCAATCGCATGGAATGCATTTGAGAAGATAGATGATAATTGTGATGTATGTACATTTTTATACAATACTATCTATAGTTACCTTCGTCCATTTCTAAGACGTTCAGCATTGATGGACCTTCGCCCAAGCCAACCCTTTTTTCGTCATTGTCTCTCTTTTCCTGGGCACCTTCAAAGATCTGCAAGCGAGGAAATAGAGCCGACAGAGCCTTGTTCTTACAATACTGTGACTACGCTGCACATCACTGGCCTTCCATAGATTTGCCAAACCCTTACATGATTCTGATCGTTGTTCTTTTTCAACGTGCAACCAACTTTCTGTTTTATCCTTTCTTTGAATTGAAACTCGTCTTTGTCCACATTCTCCAACACACCGAATAGACTAATTCTCATTCCTATTGTTGAAAACGCTTCTTGATATTCCCGCGCCATTAGCAATTTCATTGCAAGCATATACATTGGAGTACTGACTCTTATCAAGGTTAACAATGATGGTAACACCTCTTTTGTGGCAACTGCTAGTTATGGGAGAGCAGTTTACCCGAGTGATAACTATCTAGCCCTGTTGTCTGTCAATCGGCATGGCATGCCAGTGATAAGACCTTATCTAAGATATCCGGCGAGAGTTCAAAGCACTGACCGACGTAGATATACATTTTGCAACGGAAAAATAGTTTGCAAGCTAGTCTCGCAGACGCCGTGAATTCAAACTTCATTTGGTGTCCAAGATACATGGTCTGATATCGTGCTAAGACAAGCTTAGTATATAATACATAAGCATGCATTAGCACACACGCACACACACACACGCACACACACACACGCACACACACACATATATATATAGATAGATAGATGGATAGATAGATAGATATACTAACACACACACACGTATGTATTCTCGCTGGCTCCTGCTAGGGCTTGCTGAAATTTTTGACGAAATCTTTTAATCATAGTAATTCAGAGGATCATTATCACGTTTTCAAATTATTTTCTTTTCATTTCAAACATTATACTCCATCTATCAACAAAATTGTGCATACACACACATACACACGTACCTGCACACACACACACACACATATATATATATTTATATATATATATAGTGAGAGAGAGAGAGAGAGAGAGAGAGAGAGAGAGAGAGAGAGAGAGAGAGAGAGAGAGAGAGATCATACCTGCACAGACAGACATACTGTCAGATCACCCCTCTGAAAGGACAAGTTACCTTCATAGCCACTTCGTGTCTGAGGTGTATCGTGGATCTTTGCTCCGACCTCTCTCTCTCTCTCTCTCTCTCTTTCTCTTTCTCTCTCTCTCTTTCTCTCTCCCTCTCTCTCTCTCTCTCTATATATATGTGTGTGTGTGTGTGTGTAGACTGTCGGGTTACACCTCTGGAGAGGCAATAGATCTCGACAGGTAGCTCGGGCATCTACAACGGGGTACCTCGTATCTGCTCAAGTTTCACTGAGAAATGCAATGAGGTCACGTTCTATAATTTAACATCGCAGGTCATAGTATTCCTGCAGAGGGGCTGTAGACTCCTATACGTTGGAGCAAAAAAAACCCTGTCAGATCAACAACCTACAGGCGTTGTTGTTATTCGTCTCTTAAGTGGACTGTAAGATGCAAAACCTTGGCTTGAAGGGTGATGTCGGTCGTGTGCTCGTCGCACCTCACCTTAAAAACAGTATCGTCTTTGCTGGAAAGCTGTTCTGTGATACAGACCCCGCCAACTATTGTCTTATATTCGAGGAAAATTCTTCAAAAATCCCAGTTCACAAAATATTCATGAAATCCTTGCACATTTTTTCATAACTTTTGTTCCAGGAGTGATAATTTTAATCAGAGAAGAATATTGAGAAGCCCCCTTCATCTCCTTTATCGT